>JAULBP010105649.1:0-10469 GCA_032355345.1 Lepetodrilus pustulosus | reverse complement strand
GATTGTTCTTTCAGAATATGTAATAACCCCGATAGTGACCATTTTCCCCTATGCAAGTATGATCTTGCCCCTTTAATGTAATATGTTCCCGGAATGTTAACGGTTCATGCGTTTATTAAAGTATGTTAACTAACTGCTCGTGATAGGTGGCCCCGCTTCACTCACCAGTACGAACCCGCATATCGTGTTTGTATTGCGTCTTATATTTGGATATATTCATATGCGATAAATGTGACTTCTTTGAATCAACAGAATGGGATCAGGAACCAGTAAAGTCCTCACAGACGAACCTGCTATTGATCCGGTAAGAACATTAAATACATATAAGCACAAACGGCACTGTTTCTTTTCATTGGATCAATAATTCCGAAACTGTTTGACATTGAAGGCATGCAATCACAAAAACAATTGACAATACCTAAATAAATATATACATAATGAGAGGGGATTGACAATAGGACTGTGGCATCCAATATTAATTGTTCTATATACCTTGGCAAACGCTAAGAAATACACATATTTAGCTACAGAAAGAATTATTTGATAAATAAAACAGGCAGGTTACCGCATTTTTCGAATACCAGATCGAAAACATATACACCTAAAATTCAAATACAATTATTTTAAAAAGAAATTGCTATTGTCTTGGACAACACATAATACTTTTATTCGGTATGACCGTGAACTAGCAGTCTATAACAGGATACATCAAGACAACTTTACTGACATTGCCAATTCTTCCAACAGTCTAAACAATAGCAAAACAATAGAAAGAATAGCCACGAAACGTATTTGACAATGACTAACTATTTAAGCACTCTACACTAGCTATTCTGGACCATCCATGCCTCTTGAACGTTAATGTAATATACTATTGATTACGTTAACTTTTAAAATCCTATGTAAATTGATGTAACATTACCAGAGTACTGTTAAATTGGGTTTTTTAATCAACCACATACAATTTTGAATTGCGAAGTATAACGTATTTTAAAATATTTTTTTTGTATGCCTTCGTAAGTAAATGCAGCAAATATTTAAGTAAATTGTTAATAATTACATGCACCTAGATCACCGTTCCTGACGTATTGAGGGGACACAAGCCACCCAGTCCTCCAACATGGAAGAGGAGGGAGGTGTTCGACGAGGAGAAGATGAAGAAGATCGACGAGAAAGCTAGCAAGGTAACACGGACTCACGATCGACATGGTCTGACGTTGTGCTAACTAATTTCATATACCAGTACATCAAATATAAATAATAGATTTCAATTGATTTCCGGTAAAATTATTAATTACTGCTGATGTTCAATTGACCCAAAACGTATTCCTTGCATATTTTAATTAACGTAACGTATTGATAAAACATTGACCCAAACTTTATATGTCTCTTAACAGATAATGTCTTTATCGTGATTCGAAATACCGATAACATCTGATTAATTATTGTTCATCATTTCATGTTATTACAAGTTGGGTCGTAAACCTGACCACAATTTGGGCCGGTTGGAATTATTATAATTCACGGCAAATTTGGGTCGGTCATTTATTACAATTCACGACAATTTTATTAAAATTCAAGTCAAAATGTTGAGGTATTACAATTCAGGGCAGATTTTGTTACAATTCAAGGCAGGTATTACAATTTGGTCGATTATTACAATTCAGGGCTCTACAGGGTGTCGTTGTTTTTCATTATCGAATGTCATTACCAATATGACTGACTGTTTTCGTTTATCGCCGACATTCAACCCAGCCTGCTATACTAGAAAATGGATTCAATATCATGATGCTACCTCGTCCCATGCCTTTCTGACCATATAATATACGTTTTATACAATGCTGGATAATTCTATAACAAAGTTGGTTAAGGTGGTTTTTAAAGACATCACATTACTTGATAACTACACTGACCTTTATGTCTGAAATATGACGATATTTTACAGTCAGACCCCGTTATAACGGTCTCAGTCATAACGGTTTCTCCGCTTACCAGTTATCTTTTAACCCATACTGATTTCCTAAAGACATACCCTAACTCTTTGAATGATTGATCATGTTCTTTCGCTTACCGATCAGGGTATCGTTTCTCAAAGCTCTCCACTAAGTATAGCACTCTCTTTGTCGATAGGTAATGCACTGCAAAGAGACCGCATTGGTCTCCTAGTGGATAAGAGAGCTTTGTGAAAAGACACCACAATGTTAACAAAAACATAATAACGGGGTCTCGTGATAACTGCTCTATACGTATACCAGGTGACCATCACGGACAACACGACATTCGAGCAGCTGGTCAGTACTCTGAGTGACGGGCTGACCACCCAGCTGGAGAAAGTCAGGGCGTTGTTTATCTGGGTGGGGCACCAGGACATTGAGGGTCAGTTCTACCCCGGGGTCACAGATGGACGAACCCCCCGCGGCTACATGAAGCTGATGAAACTCGGCTTGGGTTCCTACGAACAGTTCTTCGCCTTGCTTTGCAGGTAGGTGTATTTATAACTTGTACATATCGCAGTTCTAGAGTTAATATGAGCGTATCTTTATGGTGTGAAGTTTAGAGCTATATACATGTCCATATTATTATTTATAAGCCTATATTTAATCCAGGTTCCGACACTGCGCAATAAAATATATTCATATAAATATCATCTCTATTAATGCCTGATAATAATTCATATATAATGTGGCGTATTCGGTAAACCTGCTGCATTAGAAGTGTTCTTAGTTTCATTCCCGAAAAAAAGAGCATTAACAAATATTTCAGCATGACCGTGCCAAATGTTTAGTCAGATTATTGCTAGGTGCATGTTATGCAGTTTGTGAACCCTGGATAAAAAAAAATCAAAGAGTCACTTCCTTTGGGTTGTCTTGCAATAAATATTGATAGCACCTTCTACCTACAGATCAGCCAAGCTTCAGTGTGTCATTGTAAAGGGCTATGTGAAGAGTATGACCTACGAGGTCGGAGATCAAGATGTGAGCAGTCTCAGAGCTTCCTGGAATGTCATCCACATTGACGGATCCTGGCAGATTGTGTTTCCTATGTGGGCCTTTACAGGGGTCGTAGGTCACTCCAGTGGGCGCTGGACGAAGATCGAGGACGGAGGAAAGGGGACTCGAGAGAAGGCTCGGGCTGTGACGGGGGTCAACATCAGAGACATCGACGAGGATTACTTCCTCCCACACCCTGAAGAGTTCCTGTACAACTGTATGGCGGAGAAGAAGGAATGGCAGCTTGTCCGCGAACCCTGGGACTTGTACAAGTTCTGCAATGTTCCACACTTTGAATACAGATATTTCGTGTCCAGATTCAAACTGTTAGACCCACATCAGGCTATTGTAGTTTCAGAGGGTGGTAAGTGCGAGCTAGAGTTTGAAGAAAAGAAAGAGAATATTTTTGATCTTGCTTACGAACTATTCTTTGACGAGGAGCAATCTAAAGATAAATTGCCAGCAGGAGTGGAGCTTCCAAGATGCGTCCTTCTAGAAACTAAAGGCAAACACGTGAAGATTCTGGTGCGCTTTCACGTAGCAGGGATATACAAACTGGACGTTTCCTACAGCGTGTTGGGTCTGAAGGCCAAAATTGCAACATTTCGACTTGAATCCAACGAACGAGCATCAAATGAGAACATGTTCCCTGCAAATCCCAGCATAGGATTCGGGTTTGGTCACACCGCCAAAGATCAAGGACTATCATCACCGTCACACAAATCAGGAGTTATAGTAATGCAGAGGAACACAATGGAAGTATTCAAGTTCAAAATGAACAGTGTCACAAAGGTCGAGGCCAGACTCCGCCATAACGACAAGCAGGACGAGGAACTGCAACAGTACGTGTCACAGGAAGTACAAGGAAGCAATGTCAAGGTCACAGTCAATCTGCCGGATGATAAAGACAGAGGAGAATACGCCCTCCAGATCTATGCCGGGGAGGAAACATCCAGCAACAACGTCCTCAACTACCTCCTCACCACCAGGAAGGAGGATTTCGAGAAAATGCAAGAGGTTAGTCTGTGACACGGCATGCTTTTATATTTTTTAAAGATGCCACGCGCATATAATGTGCCTCAACGTATGTTGATGTTTTACAAGACATTTTACAAATTACTGGGTGTTTTCTTTTTATTATAAATAGTATTTGTAGAATGAAGAGTACTAGTAATTCAAATAGATTTGAAGTTGACACGATTGTACATGAAATCTACATGGATGCAAAACAAAATATTCATAGCAGTGATAATTTGTAATGTTCAACTATTTACGAGTTATTGTATCTGGTAACTGAAGTCGTGATATTAGCGAATAAATAATTAATGTTGCTCTAAACCTCTATTTTCTAAAATGTATATTCAATAAAGAGAAATCATTAAAGAAACTACTACTACTTATAATACTACTACTAATAATAATTTTACTACTACTGCTACTACTACTACTAAGAATAATAATAACATACACATGACTACAGTACAGCTATATATTCACAAACAAACCTTCGTCTAGGATGTGGTGCGGTCTAACCTGGCAGCGGCGTTAGGACGCCATCAAGTAGATGGACTAGAACATGCAATTGCTGAGTTTGAAGATGCCAAGCTCACGGATACCAATGGCGATTTGAAGAAGGCGAAACGCAAGCTAGGCAAGCTGAAGAAAGAAGGTTTGCACTTTGATGAGAATTAGACATATCCTATTTCTTCTCGAATATTTACTTGTATTAGTTGGAATCACTGTGCTAATAGTGATGCAATAAGGAACATGTAATAGTTTAGTCACTAATGTTAATTTGAATTTCAGAACAAAGAGCGGACCACATTAAGGCACTGAAGAAAACGTTATTCAAAGCCCTGAAGCGCCGAAGCTGGGATGAACTGAAAGCGGCTATTTCGGATGTAGACGAGGTGTCTTATCCCGAGTTGGTTGAACTGTGTGCTAGAGCCAAAGCGATGATGTCAGAACTGGAACAAAATGGTAGGTTCACATGTTTTGAAAATATCCCAAATAATTATGACCTCATCGAAATACACGAAATTATCGTTATTAATGGTACTTCTATAATGCTTACGTTGTCACTAGCTGTGCCCCGTTGTCATTTTCATGATTGCATGTTTTAGAAAGTATTTGTGCTGAAAGATTGAGTTATTGACAGATATTAACGAAGAGAATACACAAAGTCTACGAGAACAACTGGTAAATGCCACCAGCAGAAGGAAACTCTTGGACCTAACAGAAGCAATAACCAACTTCCAGAATGCTGACGGAAAACTGTCCGACGATAAAGATCTCATTGAAGCCAGATCAGTATTGAAGCAACTTCATGAGGAGGGTAATACTGTAATGAATATAAATTAATCTACATGTATGTATAAAACTGATTAAGAAATAATTCATGATCATTATACCTACCAAATCTATTTTAAAAAAGCAATATCGATCTACTTTTCATTATGAAAATAATTCATGATCATTATACCTACCAAATCTATTTAAAAAAAAAGTCATATAGACCTACTTTTCATTATGAATAATACACTGCCAACTAGAACGACACTGCATAGATCTATGTGGAATTAACTGTCTAACGTATTGCTTTGTCTAAGATAAATAGTATCAATTGTATACTCGTTTAGTATAATGTTTATCAATATTGTTGTATTGTTGTATTTATCAATATAGTTTCAGTGCATAACTGCATTGCATGATCATCTATGGCGACTATTTCTTCAATATATAATTGCATTGCATCATCAGTCCATTATTGTCTTCATTGATTACTATTGTGCGTTGTCAGCTATTGAACGGGAAATGTCTGAGGATGACTTGGTGCGGCTGGAGAACGTTATCAGCGACGCCCTGAGCAGCATTGTGAGTGAGGAACTCCAGGACTCGGATGTCGTGAAGAAAGCCCAGAGGTTTCTGCAGCAGCAGAAGAGGCTACAGTTCTATCTTAGTCCAGTGCTGGACCTGAAGAACTCCACGGTTCATGAGATACAGAGCTACGCCATTCCCAAGTCCGTCACTGAGGATGTCATGAAAGCAACCTTTATCACTCTCGGAGAAAACCCAAACAGCATAGATGTAAGCATACTGTAGAAAAAGTCTATAGGAAGAGTCTATTGCTGATCGTCATCAACTGTTTACCATTATAGTAGATCCTGATTGTGGGTTGTATTGATAATTAAGAAGTAAGGCTCAAGTTCTGACTTCTGTGTTCCCTCTAGAATTGGAAAGCCATCCGAAAGCGTCTGAAACCAAGTGGAGATGTTATAAAGAGAATTAAGAAATTCAGAATTGATTCATTGCACGACCGCACAGCTGACAGGGCCAAAGAACTTCTGAACAAATACACCAGTGATGACGTCAGAGAGGTCAGCGCGGGAGTCGCCACGTTCTACCAGTGGGTCAGTATACGCAATGTCTTGAGAGACGAACATGCGCGCTTTCTGGATACACATCGATTTGAGGTTGTAATCTGCATACTTAAAAGCTAATAAAGATTGAGCAACAAAAATAAATATTTGTAAGATGTTGAATTACACTTATGACCCACAATCTAAAAGTGATAACATTTGGAATGAATTGGTTTGGATAACGGTATCACCTAACAATACTGACATAAATTATTAGGCTTTCTACACTGATTGCTTATTGATGATGTTTAATAACATCTTTCTTTCTTGTTTCTCCTGATATCTGACAAAACCTATTTTGTTTTCAGAGTACCAGAATTCTGAAGGAGGTGGATAAAACCAATGGGGATGATACGAAATGATGATCTACATGTACTTGAAATGTGTCATCAAACAATTGTTACTCTCAATCTGTGACCGCTTAATACTGTCTGTGATATTTCCATTATCTGTGATATATAAATAAAATCATTGATCATCATACAAGTTGTAATATGTTTAATGCTATTTGATTGATCCTTGCAACATACATGCATATATCTCTAACAGGATGGGAATACTTTCAAACTCACGTTTGTATTTCCCAGGTTATTTTAGCATTCCTACTGTCCATAGAACGATCAAAGCACTACAGGAGTCGTATTTCCATACTTACATAATTATGTAATGGCTATGTTACGACGTTTGTAGCGCTACGATCGTGCTATGGGACATGATGGGGGTTTATACAGCCGCTTCTTACTGTGCTACCTAGACCAGTCTGTATCTGTATGATAGCACAGCATATTTGAGCAGCATCTCTATGCTTAAAAGAGCCAAGTTATCTGCTATTCTGTGTGTACTAAAGCAATCAATGATAATATTCCAGTCAATAGAGACGTTTCTCAATTATCACTATCGAGGTGCTCCCGTTAATTGAAACAGGCTCCGAGATAGCGAAACCTTTTGGAGTACCATTTTACGCAGAACTCAATGCTTAGCCAACAAGATTCCATATAAATGTTTAGCTTGAGCTTGATACCATTCCACAATATTAGATCCATCTCTCTCTCTCTCTCTCTCTCTCTCTCTCTCTCTCTCTCTCTCTCTCTCTCTCTCTCTCTCTCTCTCTCAAATATATTTACGAGTGTGTCGTCGCGATTATTGTTGAATGATATACAATATGTCAGCCATGCACATATTACATTACTTATAACGGACATGTCATTAAATGGGAGTACAACTAATTACCTGGGATGTATACAGTGCACGCAGCAACGCGTCGTGTTGGCGACGACAAGCCACTGCGACCCACGTAATCAGGACCCATCTCTGGATCAGATTCCGCCGAGATTGTGACCTCTAGCACTCTAGATAATTGGTCGACAAACTTCAATATGTATTCCCTGATACGAAGCTACCGAGACATGCAAATGCATCGCATATTTAACTGTATTGAGATACTATATTTATGAATATGTATTAACGATATACCAAAGTATAATTTCCAGACGAGATCTATATTTGGCTAATTCCACCAAAATCGGAATCGCCACGTCCTGTACTAAAGTTATTGTTATTAATTTATACTAAAACTGTTCGTCCTTCTCATTGATAGATATGCGTCTGCCATGGGAAATGGTGTATTAGGTCTAAATATCACACATGTACTTCCATGTTGACACCATCCCAGTTTTATCATTAAACAATGTCCCTCTTAATGTCGTGATGTGACAGCTGGGGTATGCATACTGCTAGATTTCGCGAACACATTCTTCATGAATTTCGAGAGCTGTAGCAATGCTCGATGTCACTTGAGAGAATCCCCCTTTTTTCTGGACCACCTATATTCCTCCTTCCCCACCAGCCTTGGTGAATGGCAGTTTTCTCGTATTGAGTGCTTACAGAAGGGAGATGTTCGAGTGGAATCCAGCCTGTCAGTGTTCCAGGCGTTAAATGGACATTGATATCTGCCTTCACAATAAGCGCCAGCAAGCACCTCTGCTGATCTCATGGACATTGGAGTGACAAGGAGATAAGCCATGCTATGTAGAAAAATACGAGTCCATTCTATCACAGCTATAGCAAGGGCTGACACAATTCGTGCTGCTTATTGACGTGCTAAAGTTAGACAGGAAATCGAAGTAATATTTATCTGGCTCTGTGAACGTTGTCAAGATCATGGACAACTTACTGCAGATAGTCACGGAGGAACAGGATTTGAAGTGTGTTGGGTTCACACATATACTGTCCTGGTACTGACAGCGCAACTCGTGACATACAGTGTACATGCAACTCGATGGACTAGATTCTTCAATGCATTAAATATTATATTTTTTAATAGTGGTGTCAGTGTACGACATCTATTTTGATGATATATGGACATGGCTGACCTCCAATGGTAAATTGGACTGAGACACATGAATGCAGTATTCACTAAGCTATGATTGTAGGTTGGACATGTTTAATACGAGGAAGTATATTCCGATGGCTCACAGGCTACCGTAACCATGCACGTGGTGTGTTGATGTCCTCACTCATCTTTCAATCCAGTGAATTCAATCAGGTTTGTTTAACCTCATAAATTCAAGCAGCGGCCTTGAAAAGATGAACCCCCTAAGGATCTTCCAGAACGGGTCATAAACCATTGGCATAATTCGTATCTTCTGATCATCATATCGTGCCATCTGCGGGCTCACGCATGTGGGTTATAGTGTTTTCTCAGTAGCTATTGAGGAATATGCGATCAACTGACGTCTTTGAAGTTGTTTTATATTGCCACAGGAGCAATAATCCTTATAAAAGGACGTATTTTCGACCCTGGACACGGTAGGAGTAGACCTGTAATTGTGTTACATATCCCAACGCTTCTGAAACAGTAATAGTGATTTGATCACGCCGAGGTGTTTAGCTTTGTGCTACTGTGACATCAAATGTTAATGAAAACTGCTAAGTGAGTAATCCAGAATCTCCTGAGATATCGACCATGGTTTGACCACATAGCGTTGGCTCAGGCATGCAACTGGAATATTGTATTTGCTAAGCGAACCTCTTATCTTCAAGTTATCGAACGTTTGCATCAAAGATGTGTTGTGAATACGTAACATTGTCTTTGTTTAGGAACATAA
The DNA here is from genome assembly GCA_032355345.1 of Lepetodrilus pustulosus. Taxonomy (NCBI): domain Eukaryota; kingdom Metazoa; phylum Mollusca; class Gastropoda; order Lepetellida; family Lepetodrilidae; genus Lepetodrilus; species Lepetodrilus pustulosus. The sequence continues at coordinate 953 of JAULBP010105649.1, read as the reverse complement.
ATATTCACGTTTTACCGCAATATCTCCGAGTCAGTCGGGGACACTCATCTCTAGTGTATATGGTACGAGTGCAAATAAACAATACTCGTAACCACAGTATACAGCTTAGTTTGCAAACAGTTCTATTGTTTCTACAAATCCCTCACCCCTTCATCAATGCTATCCAGTGTTAATACCAGATATGGGGACATTCCGGGAGACTGACAGCTAGGTGTTGATCAGATAGGAATGTTACTAATGATTAGATTACTTGGCTTTTAATTCTAAAATAGAGTCTGGTAAATCGGGTCAAACACCTCTGCGGGGCCCTTCATGTTACCAGATCAAAGGATGTGCGATCCGTACATATGTACGATGGATGAGCATTACAATAAATAAATAATTTCTTGTTTATCTCGCGAAGAGTAACGTATTTGCTGGCACTAATAGGGTCTGAGCACTGATATCAGTGCACTGCTACTCTCTCAACTCCCGTGGGAATGTCTGCGTGGATCCTATGTATAGCTAGTGTACCACGCTTGACAAATACAATCTGAACATCTGTAGATAGCATGCATTTATAATGTATTATTCGTATCAGTTGAATTGATAAATAAGCAGTATTTTGTTCATTGAATAATGACTACTATTACTACTACTATTACTACTACTACTACTACTACTACTACTACTACTACTACTACTACTACTACTGCAACTACTACTACTACTACTACTACTGCTGCTGCTGCTACTACTATCACTACTATCACTCCTATCCCTCCTACCACCACCTCTACTACTACTACTACTACTACTACTACTACTACTACTATTACTGTCACATTACTACTAGTACCCCCATCCTCAGACACCCGAGGTACTGACTACGTTAGTACTTCATCTACACCTGGCACACATCTAGCGCAAAACTCGCGTAAAGAGCCAACCAATGAAATCAAGTTCCCGATGAA
>JAULBP010105638.1:0-10470 GCA_032355345.1 Lepetodrilus pustulosus | reverse complement strand
ACACACACACACACACACACACACACACACACACACACACTCACACACACACATACACACACACACACACACATACACACATACAGACACACACACACACACGCGTGCGCGAGCTCTCTCGCTCTTTCTCCCTCTCTCTCTCTCTATCTCTCTCTCTCTCTCTCTCACACACACACACACACACACGCACACGCACAACTACGCTCTACATACAGATAGGTAGGGTCCAAACACATCCGGAAAGTCTCTCAGCCTTAGGCAACAGTTAACTTAGTCAGAACGTAGTCAGAATTCCCTTGTTAACTCTTTCATCCGTTCACTTAGTAAAACGGTCAAGTATAGAACCCGTCATCTATAGAAGACATTGCCATCACGTACAGGTAAGCTATTAGTTACCAATGTCTTTCAGAACAGAACCCAGCTTAAACCGCTCACCACACTGAAATCAACGCATTCACTGACATAATACTTAAACAAGGCTAAAGAAAACTTAAATACTATTTATTAGATATTCCATTTAACTGAAACCCTTGAACTTATTTATGCTATTGCCAAACCTGGGTAAATAACATGTTTGCTTTGGGGGTTGCAACAGTGACATTATTTAGAACGTAATGTAAAAATATGTAATGTTTGATACTCTTTATTTTAACACAATGAACCCACTAGGGAAATGTCTATGTCTAACGGTATATCTATAACTATTGCTATGCAAATAACTATTGAAACACACTATTTAAAATTATACTATCACAGATGGTAGACCTATATTATAGACAAACGAATTTCTATATGAGATTACAAAGTTGTTATTTACTGATGTACTTATTTCCCAACAATTTATTATTTTTATATGAATAAAAGGAACGTAGCTCTAATTATGTTGTATTTGATGCATCAACTGACCTATGAATGAATTGGAAGTAAACGTGACGTATTACAGTTTAGTCATACCACGTTGAGTTATGTCCTCTTGTAATAATATAATGAAGCAACAGAAAATACGACCACATTCAGGTTGTCAGTATCGGTAGTTTATTCATTCAATTTAATCTATCGTCAGGTTGCAGTGGTATTTTGTCTACCATACAGCGGTGGTAATGTTTTTAGATGTATGTATGTAAAGTGAATGTCCTTTGCAGTTAAGACCTAGTACAAAACGACCATCAAACATGTTACAGCAAGATTGTGGAATAGGGGATTTCGTGACATGACATTTTCAGTGATATTAATAAAATAACTGTATGGTCAGGTCTCTCATGAACTCACTCAAATATCCGGCTTGCATCTGAAGTTGCCGGAGTTGGTGTCCCTGCTATGCTCCATTCTGACAATGGCTCGGAGGTCATTGCACGGAGGTCAAAGCTTCAACTAGAAATGAACTTAAGCAGTATTGTCCTGAACTGCTTCTTAGTCCCGGTGCAGAGTGAACGGAACACGCAGATGGTGACAGCAAGGACACTTTGGTAGAGTCGCTATCTAACAGTAAATACAAAGACTGCAGCGTGGGGTTGATATCCATGGAGCTTAGAACAAACCAGTCCATCATTCCAGAATCAGTGCCCATCTTACTCAGCTATCTTTGTTCGAATTGGACTTCCGTCTCCACAATTGGCAAATGGAATACGTCCACTGTAGGTTGACTTACTTGCTGCGTTTGACGACAACTGTGAACTAGGACCAGCTAATAAACATCAGTGCTGATGACGAAGTGGGACCAGCTAATAAACATCAGTGCTGATGACGATAGCGCCATGGTAAGGCGACTCATGCAAGATGCTTCCATTGTCCAAACCAGAACAGTCCTAGTCAGCTGCCAAGAACAGTGGTATCGACCTCCAGGCCTTAGTCCTTGCTGACAATATTACAGTTCCCGCGCCTGCTGTTCAAATGGGTCGCGCAGATGTATGGAATACTATCCTAGGACTTGCGAGTCATTGATAGGAGTAACATAGACCAGAAGGTACTTCGCAGGAATATCAGGTTTACTCAATAACCATTATTACTCGGGAAATTAATTGGATGCCAAATTCTAGAATTGATACAACATTGACCCTTATTTGTACTAGTTGGTCGGGTTACCTGTGTGTGATATATGTAAATCAGATGCAAGCAAGATATTTGAGTGATTTCATGAAATGTGTGACCAAACAGTAAGTTCATTAAATCACTGGAATGGCTTGAAATCTATGACCAAAATATTAATGTCATGAAATCCTTGAGCAGGTATTTCACGAAATAATGATTCCACAATCTTACTGCAAACTATATCATTCATGCTACATAAGCAATTACTTCGGGACAAATAATAATTCGTTACGGTATAGTGGCAGAATAATAACAAATAATAAGGCTACTTGTACTGCGCCAAATTCACCTTAAGGCATGCTCAAAGCGTCAATCAAGGAAAAACGACTTTAAAAAAAAATTAAAAAAATAAAAATAAACAAACAGGAAAGTCACAAACAACACAACGCCATTTAGGTCAATTACTCTTTTAAGAACTTAGTTAGAATCTAGTTATTAAATGGAATGCGATGAAATCTGTTAATATTATTTACTGACTGAAGTCATGTTTGTTTGATAAGAACTAGACGTCATGATACATGTATGTCCGGTGGCTATAAACCATATAATCTGACTCCTTCTTGGCTCATATGTCAGCAATACCTAGATGCTTGACTGTCTTTAGTGTCATGACATCGCTGATGATTATGGCAGTCACCTCGTATACTAACTACTGACAGAATTACGAAACATTTTTTACAAGCCGTGTGATTGGCGCGAGCGTACGTGACACATTTGAGACATATTTACTTAAAGATCTATTAATATTTTTTAATTCTTCAACATGTCAACGTATTGATGAATGAGGTCTTCCTATCCATCAATCAGCCAATGGCGTCAGTCCTGATTACATGAACTAATGCCGCGGCTTCATACACTCTCAGCACTGGGGCAGTGATACAACACACTCCCTACCGTGTCCAGTCAAACCAAACGTTAAACTATACACTGGCTTACTTTTATGTATGCTCTTATAAATCATGTATCCTTTTATTCTAATACTATTTTATGTATATTGTCTGCAGTGTCTCAATGCCATTGCAAGACTGGGTGGCAGGACATTTTATATTGCTTTATAAAGCCGCCTTTTTATATGTATTCCTATCATTTGACATTTAAAAGAATTATTCTGTCTGTATATGTCTACAGGACACTCCCTTCTGTGACTTGACATGTTAGTAGACGTTAACTATTACAGTTATCAGATTGTCATTAAAATATTAAATATTAGTCAAGCATATATCAATAGATTATTGTGAGTGTTTATTTTGAAATAGGTTTTACATTTGCAATGTCAAATATCGGTGCTCTATTTTTGGACGTTCTATTTAAAGATAAATAAGAATTTTGGAGTAGCTGACATCTAATACAGTATTGAATTGATTATGCTAATTTGCGTGAACAAATACAATCTACTGACTCAAGAAAGGTAAAAAATAATCAACAATTATTGCATAATTGCGTCATAAAGAATGACAATATGGTGAACCGGTCCAGTCACTGGATAAGTATTATCATAGTCTTGTTATTACGTAATACTCACGTTGTTAATAATGAAGAAGTAAATAATAATACAATATTTTAAAACTCCATGTACAGAGAATATCTACGTTAATGGTTTCAAATAACTATAACATCAAGCAACTGTCAAGAAAGAAAATAACTTAATGTTTGCTGTGACAATAACATTAAAAATATATTCATAACATCATAATATTATATAAAACCTATTAAGAAGTTCCTAATATTCTCACCCTCCTTCTTGGCCGGTGAACTGATTGCAGGTTAGCTTCCGACTGTTGTCAAAGGGTAGTACGAAACAAGCTTCCGTCTTTATACGGTTGTCGCCTTATCATTGCCTGCCACTTCTCACGGCGACCGGTAGAAGGTGTGCCCACTGTCATTAAGGAACGTGTTTCTCCCCCTCAAGGGGAATCAGCTAATTAAGGAAGCCACGTGGCCTTGTTGGTCGCATGCAGGTAAATTTGATAGGTTGAAATTTAAATAGGATGCTTCATTGAGAAACATTAATGTATATCGTGTAGTTTAGTGCACGTATGACTTGTTAGATTCTGTCTTCTGGATGTTTTGGGGGAGTGGGTTACATGCCCACGTGTCTTACTTATACAACCAACCAACTGATGCTAATCCCGCCTACGATACCAACCGTCGATATGCAAGGATAGATGTGGAGTCATGGATGTGCAACCCTTACCTGAAGCTGGCAGCAATCAACACCACATGATGGCACATGATGGCCGTCACATTGACATCTCAATAGAGGCCTTTAGTTTAGAGGTTCAACTTGACACGTCAACTTACGCCACTTTGAAGCTGAAGGTATTAGTTGAACCTATGTTGTGCTATAGTTCTATAGTTGGATCTGATAGATGCCTTCGTGATTTTTACCAAAAAACTGCTTATGCCAAAACAGTTGACTATTTTGTCCTTGTTGGCATGCAGATGTAACGTTCAAATACACGACATAGTATAGTTTACGTGAAAATACCCCTCTGTATGCAGGGATTCTCGAGTTTGAATACCTCTACTGACGACCATTTCGGATTCATAAACCATAGTCTGTGTCTCTGTGTGTGTGTGTGCTTGCGTGCGTGTGCATGTTTGTGCATGCATACGTGTGTATGTGCGTGTGTGTGTTTGGTTGCATGCGTGTTCAGGTTTGTGCGTGCGTGTGTGTGTGTGTGCGTGTGTGTGTGTGCGTGTGTGTATTGTTGTTTGTATTTCACTGCTCAGGTACGTTGCTGTGTGCAGGGAATGCTCTCTGGCCTGGAGATCTTTGGTACTTCTCGTCGACCGTTAACGAACGTGTTTCCTGGGTTGTCTTGTACGTAGCTGCGTAACGCTACCTTAACGTAACCCTTACCCATCCACTCCACAACTAGTAAGGTTGGAGTTACGGCTACCTTAGAAGATCCTGGTTACTGTGCGAGTCTACTGCTGGGGTTGTACAAGGGAGACTACTCCTAACGAAGATGGTGTACTGGTCCAAGGTATTGCTCTTGGAACTTCTTTTCTGGAATTCTCGCAGCGAAGGCTATGCCTACTGTACATTTCCCAGGACGGAGGACTCGCTGATCAGGAGGAGATCTTGCTCTAGGTGCCTCTTCAGACGATGTAACGTCTCGTGTACAGGATAACGGCGCTGTATCCGAACCATTTCCCGTAACCAAAGGAGTCAAGCAAGGCAAATCCCCGATACTGTTCAGCATGATGTTTTCTGGCAAGTCATCTGATGATCTGACGCCTTCCGCAACAATGAAAAGGGACAAATGGATCAAAAACAGGAAACACGGGAAACCGTACAATTCGCTGCGCATGAAAGTTAATATTAGGAAGGTAAATTCTATCCTCACAGCATGATATGACCCTGGTCTTACCATCAGCACTAAAGTGACTCGTCGTATGTCAACATGTCCCTATAAAGCACTGTCTGCTATAAGACATGCATGTCAACGGTGGTGAGCAGCACTCTATTTAGTCTGGTATCCTGGGTACCCTTTCACGAAGCTCTCTTATCCACTACGAGACCATAGCGCTCTCTTTACCGATAGCAAATGCACTGTAAAGAAAGCGCTATGGCCTCATAGATTATAAGAAGTTCCATTGGACAATTGTCCATATGTCTGGGAACATAGATCAGAGGTGTCTGTCTCGGTATAAAACAAAAAGGTAGTTCAGGGTTCTGTACAACCTTCCTCTATGATTGTGGATCTGGGTCTTTTACAACTGAACCACTTCCATATGATCTTCCTCCGCGGGCTGCTCAAGATCATAGGACAAGACAAGATCCTTGATGCAGAATATATTCTCATTCACTCTGGCCTGCCGTACATCAACACATTAGACTCAGGTCTGATGGACTGGACATCTCATTTGAATGTCATCTCCCAAAGCAGCTCCAACTGTTACGGTGAACTATCAGATGACACATGTTCGGTTGGGAGACAAAAGATACTCTTCAAGGACAGTTTTATGTAATCAATGAAGAGCTCATGGATTTCCCCTGTCTCCTGGAAGAACAGGCCTCATCACTCCTTTGGGCACAGAACAAACCAGAAGACATAATGTAGGCGATGGCTGAACGATGACGACGACGACGACAACAACAACAACAACAACAACAAAAACATGCATGTATGGTACATTCTATTGTTTCTGTAAATAAACAAACAACCAATAAATATTGAGAATAGCAGGTTTTGGCAGTGCTATAGTATAAGTCGATGTTGGTCCGGGTATCCTTCCACGAAGCTCTCTTATCCACTTAGAGACCATAGCGCTCACGTTTGCCGATAGCTAATGCACTGCTAAGGAGCTAATGCACTGCTAAGAGAGCGCTATGGTCTCTTGGTAGATAAGAGAGCTTTGTGAAAAGGATACCCTGTTTCAGAAATTGCCTATTTGCTCTCATCTGCCAGAAATATTATAACTGACTCACGAGTGCTTTACAGACGCTTCTTCAAATTTCAGACAATTTTATTTTTTGTGTATGAGTTCTGTCGACCTACACAAAGACACCCTATATAAGAAACTCTATCTACTACAGAATGGGTTCGTTGCTTGATAATATCAGAGGAAAACCTTTATCAAATAAAAATAAAATAGCATGCGAATGTGATATGATTTACAGGTCCTCAAACAAGAATAATAAAAAAGTGGCTGAAATTTGGATTCGGCTCAAGATATTTTATCTTAGACGTATATTTAATAAGAAAATTAAATAACCTATTCTACCAACGAGGGTATACGAAGTTACTGAATAATTATACATCTACGAGTGTTACGGTCTGGTAGTTGCCCGACTAGGCTTGATGCCTCCGGGTGTATAAATACATACTTTCTAAAATTGCAAGCATTTCCCGCCTTCGTACATACGTGTTTACAGCCACAGACAATTTGTAATTCAAACATACAAACAGCGTGTATTCGATCTCGTTAAGATAATTTTCTATGAATAATTAGGTGACTAAAATTTCATATCACTAATATGACGAATATTTACCGGTCGCTAAAGATTATTAACCCTTTTAAGGCCCAGTGACTTGTACAGAAGTCAAATATGCTGGAATTAAAAGCATTATAACTATAAAATATATTAATTTAAATATGTATTAAAACATATATCATTACAAGTGTTAGTTATTCATCTACAAGACACAACACAAATTAATTTGATCCGAGTTATATTACGAACACACGAGCACATTATGTGCTTGACTTCCGTACAAGTCACCGGGCCTTAAAAGTATATTTATTTATTGTTATTTACTACACAATTGGAATCTTGAATTTCCAATTTCACAATTTATGAAACAATCAACAGCTACAATGAACATGCATATCACAGTATTCGCTTATATAATTATATTATGCATGTATGCATTGAATATTTCTACCGGCGTTGTTTGTGTAGACAGTAACAGGAAGTTGGTCACCGAGTGTTCGGCAGTCGTCTTACGTGCGTGAATTTTAAAGTTGAAATGATTTCTTATGCAAATATATACCTGGCATGTTTTTAGAATAACAGACATATTATCCACAGAACATGAAGTGCTTCCAAAATTTCAACCAATACCTGGCTTGCAAATACACTTTCTCAGAGTTCAATCTGCTGTGACAACGTATTAATTAATCATAAGTATTACCTATTTGCTAATATTCAGCGCAATCGGACCAAAGTAAATCCATATTTCAGCTGCGTAGAAACTATCCAAATAGAAATGTATCTGTAATTGATAATAAAATGAATAAAACAAATTGCTTATCCAATGCTTGTGTCCCAAATATGTTGCCCAGTATTGAAGACGTTCACAGTTGCATAACTCAACATCTATAAGCTGACATTTTCTCAAGGTATTGTAGCTGTTAACAAATAGAAGAGTTTTAAGATTGGATATGACACAGACAATATTTTCAAAGTATGTAAATCTTTGGTGGAATATTCCACAAAGTGGGCGATGGAAGGCACAGCCTCTAAAACGTTTCCTTCTAAATAACTTCGGTATTACAAGCAGATTAGGTTGTCTTTTTGATCGAAGACCTGCTGGGAACCTATATGCTACGATCACATATAGTGAGGGGACGTTGCACGAAGACATGTGTAAGTAACACACAGTACTTTGAAGACAATTCTGGATTTTACAGGTACTAGTAACCAGTTCAACTCCAATTGGGGCGACATGGTATTGTTTAGATGATTCACTGACACTTCAGGCTCTAATGTTCTGAATCTTTGTCAGTCTGTCCAGGACGATTTGAGGAAGACCGTTAACATGAGTCCAACCTGGAGAAGATTACAGGTCTGACCAATACACGGCACTATCTGTTGACCCAAAGTTTCCATTATATAGATATGCATTGAACAGCTTGCCGCGGTATCTCAAAGGAATTAAGCTTCCTTTTTGAAATCGTGATTGTTCCGTAACAGATCCAGTTTCTGTATACAACCTGAACCGAACAGACACAGCATTCCTAACGGGATATAGAAGCCAGAGATATGTCAATGTCGAACTATTCATTGGAGAAAGTAGACATCAAACATCTCCTAATGGCAGCGCGGGCTCCAGAGACACTGGCCATCCGACAAGACAAGGAGAAAACGTGGTGCAGTGAGAAAAAGCCTCTCAAAATGAAATAAAGGAACTGACAATGTTTATTCTATATTGAAAAATGAGGTATTAGAGCTGGGATATGTATTGGTTATGTCTCCATTGCGCGGAGCAAATGGCCCACCAGATACCCCGTTAAGACGTATACATTATAAAAGTGTCATACACGCACTGTGGATAAGAGGAGGACGCTTCTGGTAGGACCAGGGTTACCTTAATTGTCTATCACTACCGCAATTACCTCTGAGAGAGGCCACGTGCAACAGAAAAAGAGTCTTTGCTATAAAATATTTGTTCCTTTGTTTCTCTACACTATGTATCTGTTTTGTTGGCAGATTCATGCAACATAAGCTCTCGTAGATACCATAGAAAAAATACAGAAAAATATAACGAGATTAACCATTTAGTTCAAAATAATTCTAGTATTCATTTAGTCGTCGTTGATCTAAAGGCAACTAGCAAGTGTAGGTTACTGAGGGCACAACTGGATCACTTATCTAAATAAAAATATCACGTCGAAAAGTTCCTAGTGTCGAATGCAACATATGCCACATTTTACAAACCTTGTCATCATAAAAAACACATTTTAATAAAGAATGTAGAATGTATAATTACCATCATGATGATTGTGCCGCGGGTGATGATGCGCGATGACAAGCTGTACCACTCCGTGCGTGGCGACAAACGTTATTTCTGTAGTAACATTCATTTATTGACATTGCATTCGAATTTTTCTTATTGATTATATATCGACTTAATATAACGCATACTGCTAGAATGTGTGCCAATTGCATCAATTAAGCGCGTATTATATGCAAAGATCATATACCATTTATGATGTAAATATAATTGAATGAGTTATAACGATATATGGTTTATGATTGCAGAATTCTAAATTCATCAATGCATGGCTAACGGCAAGATGTTATGACATATTTACAAACCCATTAAAATTAGTATATTACCTCCATGCACACTCCAACTATTAGTATGCAGTAATTGAAAGAACGCAATATGCTATTTCTAGTTGCTAGGACTCGACTGGAATGTGGTGGGTGAGGCTCATGTATGTTACTTCCCTATGTTAGTTACTATTATACCTGATATGTCATCCTCGAACATTATAAAGCTTTATCACATATAACACCGAGTCTCGGAGTGCAATAAGTCCATGTAAAAAGTATTTAAAAAAATCTTATATTCGTGTTCATATATTACTGAAATTATTAAACGTGTTGGCAACGCTGATAATGAATATATCTTTTTTTTTTGTCAACGAGTTTGAGAGATCGCATAACACGACAAAGCAAGGCCACCATATCGTTTATTTAACATTAATGTACATGCCTTATAAGAATACATTGTGTTCTGTGTTGTTGCTTGCAACGAACTCATATTTATAATAATCACATTGCATCAAATTCGTTGTTATAAAAAAAAATGTTATATCAGTCAAATAATTGTTTTGCTGACAATCAAACAACACTGCAACAATACGTTGTATATCTACAACTTGTTCGTATTACACAGACACAAGTTGTTGACTTTATGGAGATCTACAGTTGGTGTATGACAGCAGGAACCCTGTGATGGATCTTGCTGCTCTTGGTTGCAAGATGCATGGACTCGTATTACCGTTAGGAATCAGTGGAGAGACTCTGTCACTGTGTGTCTGGTCAGTCGTGGTGAGATAGAGACTGTCACTGTGTGTCTGGTCAGTCGTGGTGAGATAGAGACTGTCACTGTGTGTCTGGTCAGTCGTGGTGAGATAGAG
>JAULBP010105627.1:0-10470 GCA_032355345.1 Lepetodrilus pustulosus | reverse complement strand
CGAAAACCCAAGCTATTGTGACTCCACTACCTTCCGCCAAATACCCTGGGATCACTGCCTATTCAGAACTCCGTTTTAGTTTAGCGAGGCTCACGGTGAATATATTAACAAATTATCTAGACACACCTGTGTTTCGTGGGCTCCAAATATTCAGAGTTATCTCCCCGCCTATGGATTGGTCGATATATTTAGAGCCCACGCAACACAGGCGTATCTAGATAATTTATTAATATATTCATCGTGACCCTCGCAAAACCATGCTGGAAGAGATGCCCGAAAAGGTCGTGCCTGTACCTAATCCAGCAGGTTAATGTGCATGCCACTGATGCTATTTTTAGATTGTATTATTATTATTATTATTATTATTATTATTATTATTACAACAATATATAAGAATATGTGTCAGATGTATGTCAGTTACTCTCTTATTTCAGGATGGGTTGATGCTCAGCATACATTGTCCTCAAACAAACTGTGATGGAATGATGTTATACAATGAAGGTGATTTCTCATTTTTCGATTTCTTTTGAGTTGGCGCTTACAATAGTTGTAACTGGACTCGCACCAAAATAGAAAGTGTTGAGCTTACAATAGTTGTAGCCTACAAGAGAGTCGTGCAGATATGACTGTACATTTCAGGGTATCCTTTCATGCAGCTCTCTTGTCCACTAAGAGACCATAGCACTCTTTTACCGATAGCTAATGCACTGCAAAGAGAGCACTACATGGTCTCTTAGTGGATAAGAGAGCTGTGACTGTTGTGTACATTTCGGGTGACTGTATATTTCAGGTGTGACTGTGTACATTTCAGGTGTGACTGTACCTGTGTATATTTCAGATGTGACTGTGTATATTTCAGGTGTGACTGTGTACATTTCAGGTGTGACTGTGTACATTTCAGGTGTGACTGTACCTGTACATGTCAGGTGTGACTGTGTACATTTCAGGTGTGACTGTGTACATTTCAGGTGACAGTGTACATTTCAGGTGACTGTGTACATTTCAGGTATGACTGTGCACATTTCAGGTGTGACTGTTCCTGTACATTTCAGGTGTGACTGTACATTTTAGGTGTGACTACATTTCAGGTGACTGTGTACATTTCAGGTGTGACCGTGTACATTTCAGGTGTGACTGTACATTTCAGGTATGACATATGCTCCGTGTCAGTCATGCCAGTCCGTTGTCACGGATTCCGCCGACTTGGAACGGATACAACGTGTCATGGAAGAATCAAAAGAAGTGATACAGAGAGTGGATGACCTCAAGAAAGCAGGAGGTTGTAGTCCATACTCAACTACTTCTACATCCTTTTAGACCTTTATCATCTATCTTTATGTTTACGATATGTTGGACAATAAATAAAACCACATGGTGATAACGCAATGAGTCATAACTCACTGTTTTTTCTTCTCTTTTATTTTTATTTTTTTTTATTGGGGTTTAGAGTGGCTTTCTAGAATCTTTCCCTAATATCACAGGAGGAAACCTGCAACATCCGCAGTGCTGAATGTTGCAGTAAACCTGCTAGCACTGACTGGTACTGACCAAGGATGATATCTGTATTGCCACTCTATACAATGCATCATATCAATATTGCGTCAGAAATGTAACTTCAGCGAGTCAGAAATGTCAGCGAACATTGATGCTGGGCCCCCGGGGCGGTATTTGAACTTGGGACCTTTGGCTGCTAAGTCCAATTGTTCTACCACTGCATGTCCACCCGCCCTTCATATCTCACTATGCATAAATGTACAGTATACTCAATCAGTGATATTGATAATAAGAGGCCCAATGTTAATGGTGGTCAAATCTGTAATTTGAATGGGTCACACAGATACCTTTAACATGGCAGATTTTGAAATAATCTCCAGTGACCACCTTTAACCCTCTCCCTGCTGCATACAACCGGAGATGCCCCAAAGGTTAATCCAGCAGGTAGAGGGTTAAAATTTAACTCTGTCAACAATATGAATATGGTACTTTAAATCTAAAAATGTTAACGAGCATAAAACTTTCACGAATTTTACGAGTTGCTCTTGGACGTTAACATTTAATATGCTGATATTTTTTTTAAGTACTCCGTAGATGTAGGCATATGGATGAGCTTGTTACCATTTATATCAATATTCCACCAGAGGCTGAAGTTTAATGACGCTAACATTTTATGATTTACAGTATATACATTTGATATGTTAATATTGGCACAGCATATGTCTAGGTGTACAGAGTGAACTGATCTCTAGACAGAGATACAATGGACCCCTGCTTATCCGGACTTCAGATATCCTATGTAAATTGATTCAGATATCCGGATATTCAGTTATTCGCATGGGAACGCAACCATCCGGATAAACGGGGCCGGGGGCCAACTGTAATGTTAAGCGCCTATGAGCGTCCTATGCTAGAGCCAGGCGCTATGTAAACATATATTATTATTATTATTATTATTATTATTCTCTAACAGTGAATTCAAAATGCCATATTTCAGACACGGAGGCACAGCTGACAACGTGTAAAGAAATGCTGGCTCGGCAGAAGGAGCTGTCGTCGTTCAACGTGTATCACGTGAAAATGCTTGATCGTGTAATGGATGCGTGTATCGACAGGTCGCTGTGGCAAGAAGCAGTAAGCTACGGAGAAAAGACAATCCAGCCATACTTGTGAGTTGACCTGCTTATTACAGGACCTACAAACAGAACCATTCAAGTGACCAATCAGAATGTTTGTTAACGCAACCAAAGGGACATAACTCCAATACACACTATGTAAAAATAAGCAGGAATGATACAATCTATTTCATTGGAGATTTGTACACCAAATTTATTGGTGAAAATTAGTACATTGGTTAGCTGTATTACCCACAGGCAGACAAGTGAATTCACCCAGATTTACAAGTCTTTTACCTACACTTACATGTCCAATACGGCACAAGCGCAGAAAAATGTCAATGTAGAGCCCTGGAGCATGAAATTGTACTCAAAAAGATTTCGTTATCTTGGGGACAGATGAAGAAAGGCTGTAATGCATCTGGTATGAACTTCTTTTCTACAACATATCTTTAATGATTTACGTTTTTTTTTTTTGTAATGTCGTTTCTATCTGACATTGCAGGAAGCTGCATCCTCCATTCAGTCCTACGGTGGGAATACAGCTGATGAAGCTGGGCAAACTACAGCTGTACATCCAACAGCTTCCAGCTGCCTTGTCCTCGCTTCAACAGGTATGTCGAGATTTTTGATAATGTTGATAATGTACCAAAGGAATGCCTTGGTCTGTCAGTACCAGCCGGTGCTTCCTCCTGCCCTAAACTGACAAGTTGTGATATTAGTGAAAGATTCTAGAAAGTGACTCTAAACCCCATTACAAAAAAAAAAAGAAGTAATTTAGAAAAACATTTTGTAATGCTAGTTACTGCATACTAGTTAATTGTGCTGATTTAATAATTGTTCTTATTAAAAACATTAATGTGTCATTATTCAAATTTGTTTTCTGTTGTTTTTATTGACGCATTTTAAGCAATCCCAGCCGGCACATCGTGATAATCGATGTTGAAACAACATTAGCGACGTCGTGATGTGAAATCAACGTCAATTCGACATTGTATCGACATCGTACATGATGTGCCAGCTGGGATGACTGCAGTCAATATTACCATGAGGCGCTTATGATGCGCCTCGCGCCTCATGGAATTTGGTCATGTGACCCATTACCCTCATGGCACAATGAATGCTAATATCTCAACACTCATGCCTTAAGTATATCAACATTTATGTATATGTTATTGTTATTATGGCTATGTCCATCCTCTCACCACAGAGGTACCTGTTACGTTAGCACTGCATGGTACACCTGGCTCACATCTAAGGGAAAACCTGCGCAAAACGTGAACCAATGAGATCATTTTCCCCATTGAAAATTCCGTAAAAATCGATCCAATGAAACAGATGTTATCATTGTTCTATTTATATCTCCTGTAGACTGTTTGCGCAAGTTTTCCGCCTAGATGCGAGCCAGGGGTACCGTACAGTGCTAACATAATAAGTACCTCTGTGGTGCGAGGATGGGCTATGTCATGTACAATCAATATTTGTCTACAGGCAGAGTCTATACTATCGGTCACTCATGGGAGGTCTCACGACGTGTATAAAGAGCTCGGTCAGTTGCTTGACCAGTGTGGAGAGCAGAGGAGACTGTCGGCCATTGAACAATCATGACGTCCTTGAACAATCATGACGTCCTTGAACAATAATCTCGGAAATAGCTTGTCGCCGACGAAGGAACATGAGCTGTCGGTCAGGGCTGACCCAGGCTGCACTACTTTTCTCAGTGAAGTGCTACGAAACACCCGGGCTGCACTACTTTTCTCTATGAAGTGCTACGAAACACCCAGGCTGCACTACTTTTCTCTATGAAGTGCTACGAAACACCCGGGCTGCACTACTTTTCTCTATGAAGTTCTATGAAACACTACAATAACAGTTCAGCCAACACTACTTTTTACTTTGGCTTTTGAGCCCGTAGTATTTTGTAGGAAATAGTAGGAAAACCCAAAGTATGAAGTGAATGGACTGCACGCATGATTTCCTGCTGTTTTCCTACTAAATCATTCAGCCAGCTACTAATTTTAGAAAAGTAGTGTAGAGAAAAGTAGCACATCCTGAATGCCCCTCGGTGCTGTACTGTGTGAAGCGAGTTAACTCTCAGGTAACCTCAACTACAACCTCGTCCATAGACCACACCATTGGGGCTGTTCTTTTTGCCACTGGCCGGCACGAACCGGCAGCTGCATGACCCCCAGTAACCCGACAAACACACTCGATTTGCCCAATATTTGGAATAAGCTATATCACAGCCAGTTGTTTGCCGGTCTCTAGAAAGCATGGATTTATGGGTAAGAAATTGGGCAAATTGAACGTGTTTGTCGGATTCCAGGGGCCAAACGACTGCCAGTTCAGCTCAGCTGATGGCAAAAAGAACAGCTCGATTGTCAAGTTTTGAGTCGAGATATGCTATTTCATACCAGAAAGCCCTGGAAATAAATGTAAATTTGTACTTTTACTGCTTGTTTATTTTTAGCTTCACCGTTATAAACTTACTTCAGATTAGAATTAAATCCAGGAGTTAAGATTTGGGACACAATAAGCGTATTTGTTTCATCTCTCAATCAACCTTATGGTCTATGCCGATAGCTAATAGAATACCTCGTGTTTGCCCAAGAGACCTTTCCTGACCTCTCTGGGTCAAGCATGAGGTGTTCTATTGGATATTTCCATCGCCCTAGGGTTTGTCAAGTGATACTAGCATTAACTCATTATCTCCCAAAAATCACTGACTACACAAACATCACTGGAGTCCTCTGTAAGAATATATCGTTCTCATGATGAGCAGTATAAAATAGTTCAATAGACATCCGAGTTCTTGTTTAGAAAGCAAATGTTACACAATAGAAAATTGGCTGTTCACTGTTTGATATCATTCGAGGTGCCCAGCTGACACATCGCGACATACGATGTCGGAAATAAGTTGGTTCTACATCACAAAGTTGCCGATGTTGTTCCAACGTCAATTTGACAATGTCGCGATGTGCCAGCTGGGGTATCAGTTTGACCAAAATTGACTCGTGTGATTTGCTTACTGAACAAATGCATTCAGATGTTGGTGTTGTCACATCGCTGCAGAGTTACTATCGCATGGAAGCCAGAAATGTAGGCATCATGCTTGTAGTTCGACATATTACAACTGAACTATTTGTGTAGAACACTGCAATTTTCTTCTCAACATGCCCCACATACATTAAAATAGAAAAAATGAAAACAAACAAAGAATTAGTTTTACAGTATTTTTTTACTGCATGAAAGAAAGGTTTGTACATTTCAATAATACGGTAGTTACAAAATAAACTGCCAAGCAACTGAACTTAGCAAAGACTGGAATGCAATACTTCGTTCGGTTTATTTAAGATATTACACCCGTTATCAAAACCCTGAATCATGTCCAATCAGGGCCAGTCTTTTCAAACAACCAGCCCTAACCCAGCATGCTCAGAATTGAAATATACATCAACAACCTTGTCAACTGCAGCATCCGAGAGGTATCTTGAATACAACAACAATACCAGGTTGTATGTTGCAATCAACAGGACTTTGATGGTGGTGATAATACACAATGTCAAATCCGGTAGGTTCACACATTGAGAGTTAATATCTCTTTCTGGATATATGAAGAATCGACATACTAGACCAAAGACGACACATCATTGACAAATATTTCAGAAATACAAAAAAATATTTTAACGTTTCTCGCCAAATCGTTCGTCTCGGTTCAGCATCATGCTTTCCCGACGGCGATAACACATCAGTTTGTGATATACCCCGTTATGCTACGAGGGGTTTCGCATGTTCAACATTATAAGGAATTTGTTTAATTCTTATTAGGTCCAAAAAACAGCAACATCCAAAACGGCGGACGATATTGACAAAAAGGGAACATTGAATTGGCAAAAACAGTACCAAATCAATTGGTAGGAAACTATACCCTGACTTGTATTTAGGAGATAAAGGTCTACTGTTTGGATGAAATCAATCGCTAATTGATAGCTTCTAAATTGAATATCGTCCGCCGTTTTGGATGTTGCTGTTTTGGGCTAATCAGCTAATAAGAATTGAACCAAACAAATTCCTTATAATGTTGAACATGCGAAACCCCTCGTAGTGTGACGGCATATAACACAGACTGAAGTATTATGGCTGTCGGCGGGGAGAGTATGTTCAGCATAAGTGTGATGGAAATCAGATCCAGATATAATAGTGCAAACACTATGCCTTATTCTGCTTGATGTCCCTTGTCATATGTCAATGTCACATTATCAGTTGTAGTGTAGCTTGTACCGTAACTGTCAAGCCAATATCAAACCAATTTGTGCAATATTTTTCGTCGTCAGTGTCGACACACAAATATAATATGGTTTTTTTTCAGTATCATAAATACAACAACTGAAAATATAAATTTCTTTGAAACTACTGATAGTGGAATCTTTACCTCATCATGTTAATTAATTATGGCATTGAGTCAATTATCCAACATTTCTTATGTTATATATAACCACACGACTCAATAATCATAATAAATTGTATGTCATATGTCCATAGTAATAGTACTATGTCATACAATTTTATTATAATTATTCAGTTATACGACACCACATCTTTTTCCATTCAGAGTATCTAGTGGATGTGTCGACACTGCTTACAATGAAGCATAAAGAAAATCCATTTGACAAAATATACCTTGTAAATGATTACATGATAAACATAACATATGTTTATGATAGCATGCTGCCAAAGTCTAGCTAAAACACAAGTATATTTGCCTCCAACATTAACTTCAAGAAAATTCACGCTCAAAATTGTCACTAGAGTCTACTAATATTCCAATACAATTCTTTTAACAATGACAGCTTACATATAATATATATATTGTATATATTTCCTTCAACACATTATTTACTTTAATTTCATTCAGTTGAAATGTTACCAGCTATTGACAATATTGGATATTCCCCCTAGAAAAATACACGTCTAGTTTTTTAAATTCCAAATCCTCTTCAATGTGTGCTTATATATGATAAAAATTATGTTGATCATTAAATAAGTGTATTTCATGCAGTAAATATCAGCTTGGATAGCACCAATAAATTTAAAAATGGAAAAAGTACCCAAATTACAATTATCAAGAAATGCAAGCATATCAAAACTAATTATAAAGTTTTATGGTACATGTATCTGGTACTTGAAGTGCCGTGGTCCTTTAAAAGTGAGGCCTACTTATTATTTTAATACTTTTATTTTTACATGGTCCCCTAATTTATATAATTTTACTGAAATATTTTAACACAGAATGTAAAAAAGATTTTTAAGTATTTTGTTAAAATATGAACAAATTACCATGCAATTCACTATATGTTGTGATCATTACACTGTAAAATGTAACATGGTAACATTTTACATCAGCTATACTTTAAATAAGAATACTTATGTTGGTTATGCAGATTGTTATTAACTCATGCATGTTAAACAACCGCTTGTCATTTATGATTAAAAAATAAACTTCCCTGACAAAATGTTTTCTCGGAAATGTACAATGACAGTGTAGGGAGCTTGCACAAATTAAGAGATATAAAGTTAGTAGCATTTTCCTTTAGAAATGCTTCAAGAAAAACGTACAAATCACAGTTTTCCATTATAAGATAAATTATTGAAGGTACATATTAAAGTAAAAAAAAACCCACCAGAAGCACTAAACATGCAGTTTAAATTTCATTTTTCCTTCTCTAATTAAAATTGTTTTATTAATACGTTTGACATCCTATCAGTTGAGCAAGTAACCGAATTAATATGGGACTAGCTCATAGAATGGTTTGACTAGATTTGCACATCAGTTACAATTTATAAAACATTAATAATTCATAATTTTGACCCAAATTCATTTTGTTTAAATATTCTATCATGACATAATTTAGGAAATGGTTAATACATATGCACACTTAATATAGGTCACACCTAGTCTCAAAATTAGTACTATTTATACTATAGCATTTGGGTCATGGTGTTTTTTATCAACACATTTAATTACTTTTTTTTTAACAACCATAATAAATTATATTGGATATATTTCTGAAAATGTGTACAAATGATGTCAAATCAAATAGTTTTGAAGTGTAATCAACTGCACATTTCATAGTGCCAGCTTCAAGCAACTTTCAATAAATACAAATTCTCCACATAGTATCGTCCATGTTGCCGATAGGTTCGTAATGCCCACCTCTTATGCATGTCAATCACTAATAATTTCAATTGAACACAAAAAGAATCGAGGAACTTTAAAAATAATAATCCAGAAGAAAAAAAAGTGGAGTTGCACTTGAATGTGACTGGGAGTTGGTGCATGAGTAAAATCCATCCTGGGTTTCTTAAAATAGCGCCTCTGAGTTCATCAGTATTACTTTTGAGTCACCAGATGGGGGCTATCACAGAATGCACAGAAGAGTTCCATAGACGAGGATTGCACATTTGTTATTGTCGTTTGAGCAGTTATATATATATATAAAAAAAAAAAAAATTAAAAAAAAATAAAAATAAAAAAAACATGAAAAAATTATAGAAATAATCTGTTGTTGATACGATTCTACGACGTGGTATGGTCATCGCGTCTCAATTGGATGCTCAGAAGATCCTAGGAGGCACAGAACATAGGTAACGTATTGCATAGGACCCGGGGGTTTTGGAAGCGCAGCAGTCACGTGTAGTAATCTCCATATTCCATGGCCTCCGAGGCAACGACTCCGACCGAGGCAACAACTCCGTGAGGGGCTTCTGAGGCAACAGCTCTGTGAGGGGCCTCTGAGGCAACAGCTCCGTGGGAGCTCACTGGCTGTGTGTGTGTGTGGGTGGATGCGTGGGCGATCACACTGGTTGTCATGGGAGACGAAAAATATTCTCGCTCCGAGAGCAGGTCCAATGGAATGGTTCGCTACGAACGACAAGGATTTCTTTTCCTCGCTCTCGAAAATATAAAAAGTTGTGGCAGCAGATCTACAGGAAATCAATCCATGGGATGATCACAGAGGGTTTGTTTTGTTTTGTTGTGTTTGTGCCGTAACCATGACAATGACCTCAACCTGATGATCTTGTGTTGCCATGGTGCAACGTGAAATCAGACCAGCTGATTGGCTGCTACCATGGCCTTGTGCGACTTTCCGGAAGTCAATTGCAGCTCTTTGAAGTGATGAGAAGACTTTTTTGAGCAATTCCTTTCTTGGAGTATTGGACTTCCTCACTCGAACGACATGAGATTTACAGGAGCCTGGAGACAAATAATGAAGATTATGTACCGTTAGATCATTTCAACTTATCTTCTTGCAGTAACTGCAAAAGGATTTGTGCAAAAGCCAGTTCAGCTTATGTGAGCACCGGTCACTTACAAAATTCAAATTTTAACATACATTGTGGCCGTTCTTTTTTATATTGGCCGAGCAGAACCAACAACCCTGGTAACTCGATTTGCCTAATATCTTAAATATAAGCTATATCATAGCCAGTTGCTTGCCGGTCTCTCGAAAGCGGTGAAGCGGGAGCATGCCAGCGGCTTATGATGTGGTAATTGGGCAAACTGAGCGCCTTTTTTTTTCAGGCCATGGGTCAAGCGTGCTGCCGGTTCGAGTCGGCCGGTAGTTTAAAAAAACTAGCCCCATTATGTAGATGCACATAGCAAAACCTATTTCGTGTCTATTACAAATACAGTCAGACCCCATTATACTGGACACTTCCGTTCTTGTTAAAATCTGACAGGTAAAGCGATACACCTGGATCATTGGTTCAATCATTCATCTAGTTAAAGTATATACAGTGTCCCCTCGATATAACGCTGAATTTGGGGTCCATGACATACCCCCAGCCTTATAGTACCAGC
>JAULBP010105616.1:0-10470 GCA_032355345.1 Lepetodrilus pustulosus | reverse complement strand
TCGTATTTTTCTAATAATTCGAACAGCTAAAAATTTAATTATTTTTACCTGTTCGAACTAATAGAGTAATTACGGTAATGACATAGATGGCAACGAAGCTTTACTTGTTCGCAGGACTAGTCAGAGCAAGTTGTAAAAGCACCAATGCATTTATTTATATGTTAAAAATAGGTTGCCCGCAGAGCAATGTATCTTGCCCCTGTACGTCGGGCATACCTTAGTCCAGAGCCCTGGCAGGTCCCGTGACTAATGGCAGCCAACATGTATTTGTGTTGTTCCTAGTCGCTCTTCTTCCAGGATTGTCAGATTGATAATTCATAGCTCCTCAGTGACTTAAAAGTGACTGAAATAGTGACTAAGGACGAGTTATCATGTGGAGGGGGAGAATGTAACAGGGTGTAATACTAGATGTTCCTAACTGATCTCGGCCAGTGGGGTTACCCCTTGACTTGGTTGGTAAAGCATTGGACTCAACAACTCAGGTGCGAATCCCAGCTGGTGTACTATCATCATCATGACATTACGAGAAGTGTCATCTGCTTTTATTTTAATAAACAATCATTATAGCCCTTAATTGTTGATCAACGGAAACCTATGTAGTCATGGTATCCTAGGAAATCACTGTGGTAGGCAATTTAATTTCATGTTCACATTTTATTGCACTTGCTCTTTTTCATTTGGAACAGTTAAACATTTAAGGGTTGCGATAGTTTTCAGTTTTGTAGCATTGATAGTGTATCCTTTTGAAATATATTTTTTTTTAAATTGTATTTGTTTCTACAACAGGACACTTTGAGTTCTGGGAAAGATGATGCAGAAGAAATGGAAGACACGTCCGAGACAGAATCAAATTTGTCAGATGATACCGAATCCAACTCTGAGCAGATTGAGGAACCAACATTTGAGTATGGAAAGGCAAAGGTAATTGAATGTCCAAAACATTCAAGACATTCTGGGTTTTTTTTGGATAAATCTTTAATGATATTTTGACAATTCAATTTTCTAATATTACATGTATTATGTATTCTTTTAATTTGAGAGTAAAAGTTTAGATATTCATGAGTATCGATCATTATTCCACACAATCAATTTATCGACTGTTGTTTCAACGTTCATTACACTGATAATTTTCCCAATCACTGGATTACTAGAGGAAATTTAGCTCAAGGGCTACTTGACTCTAAGTATAGGATAACATCCTAGTAACAGTCGATTTGTGAGAATGAATATCCGAGCGCTGCAAGGATATTGCTTTTTACAAATTGGCGGTTACAATGGTGTTATCTGACTTAAAATACAGTACACATTTCACGTTTGCTTCATGAACATGCCCGCTCTCCGGCTGGCTTGTTACGCACATATATTCCATGCAACCTACATGAACACATCGTGCAGCACGTGCTGTTGCTGGATAACTGTTAACTGTTCTTTGTAGCCTGCATAGCTCGGGTGATAGAGCAGAGGACTCGTAGCCTGGGGTGCGTTCAAACTGTTCAAGGCTTATACTGCTGATAAGTGGCTTACTAAACTAGCCACTGTCTCAGGAGTTGTATGTACTGTACATTGGACAGGGAACCAGTTTAGCCAAGAGGCTTAGTCAGCATCGGTCAGTTTGAATGCAACCCAGATCAGTGCTGACTGTAGGTCAAAATATTTGTTCAATGTGCGAGTGATGGTACACTGCAGTTTGAAATGTACAAGTCCACACAATCTCAAATGAAGAATTTCAAAATGATAACTAAGAGAAAACTAGATTCAGTAAAAAAAAATCAACAAATTTCCAATGGACAAATTTTAACCCTCTCCCTGCTGGATTAGGCACAGACACTACTCTTTAGGGCATCTCCAGTTGCCTGCAGCAGGGAGAGGGTTAATTAAATACTGCTAATATTGCCCACTGCTCTATCCCTTTATTTGCAGAGGGGGCGATCTAAAGGGCAGCCATACCGCACTGGCTACACAGGTGAAACCCTAAAGTTGGCATACCAAGCCGTGGGGAAGGGGGCGTCCGTGTACTCCGCGGCCAAGAAATACAATGTCCCACAGAGTACGCTGAGAGACCGCGTCCTGGGGCGCATCTCGGCCGAGGTCACCACGTCCGGACCTCCAACCATCTTCACCCGAGAGGAGGAATCCGCGATCGCCGCCTACGTCAAGATGTTCTCGGACGTCGGCTGCCCGCTGTCCCTGGTCGAAGTCCGCGATCTGGCCGGGGAGCTGGCCACGAGTCTGGCGCGGCGGGACTTCACCGGCGGTAAGACTCTCAGTCTCCGGTGGTACTACAAGCTCCTGGACAAGTACCCGGACATGCAGTCGCACAAGTTCGCAGTTCCCAAGCTGGTGGAGATAGGTTTCGGGTACTACAAGACACTGACAGAGGTGTACGAGGAGTGCGATTTGGGAAGCACCGGAAAGAGGATATTCAACTTGGATGCCGTGTCCGTGCACCCGGGAGAGGAGTCCTTGAAGATGATCTGTCGGAATGTTTCCTAGGGGAATCCGGATATCTCGGTCTCGTGTGAAGAAGCCAAGATAACCATGCTTTGTTGTGCAAGTGCCTCGGGGAAAAAGGTTCCTCCGTGTTTTGTGTTCCAGAACGAAAGCGATGCTCCCAGCCGGAAAACTGTGAATAAAATTCATCGCGGTGCTACAGTAAAGATTTCCCACGGAGATGCCTACTCCGAATTCAACCCGCAAGTTCTTGAGGACTATTTCGAATCTCACTTCAGTCAGCACGTGAAAATCAAGGGAAAAAAGCATCTGGTGTTTTACGATAGGCGGCGGTTCAAAGTGACGTTGCGTCTGTGGCTTTGGGGGGAAAAGCACGGTATCATTTTCTTCCCTATGCTCTTCCCAAAGCCTCCCAGTAATCTGGATCTGCCACCTATGCCCACGGGCTGTCTGCATGGCATGGCCAGCCTGTTTAAGACGGAAAAGCGACTATTTTCAAAGGAGAACAATGGATCCAAGTTCACAGTCTTCGATGCCTGTAAGAGTCTGAGTCGCTTGTATGTCTGCTGTTCTCCCACACACATTCAACAAATATTCGAGTCCATGACGGTATTCCCTCTTCCAAAGGACAACCCAGGGCTTCTCACGTTAGACAACATCACTGACGACATAAAAAAGGACGGAACAACCCTCGGAAAAACCTCGAAGAATGCCAAAAGGAACAAGAAAAAGAAGACTATGTCTTCACGTGCCAGGCCATCGAAACGAAAACAGAAGTTGGTAATCAAGGACGAGGAATCGCATTTAGTTTCCTTGTCCCAGAGCGACGGAGAGCCATCCGAGGACAACTTGAACGAATCGCCCACGATCGATCTCCCCAAAGCCAGAAAAGGCAGACACCGGTCAAAAGGAGCCAAGAGGCGACGCATCGACACATCCTCTGATACTGCAGACATGAAAACAAGGCAGCAGTTTGTTCCCATTGACTGGACAGGAGTGCTTGCCCCGAACAAATCACATACTGGTCATGTTGACACACAGTGTGGCATCGACGTGAAACAGGAGACTGCAGACAACGGGGTGGGGCAGAGGTCAGACGCCGATCTCCAGGACGCGTCCGATAACAAGGACATCACCGGGGTCAGTCTGGACAGAGACGAGACCACTGTGAAGGTGGAGACGTCCGTGACGGTGGACGACTGCACCTACTACGTATACCTCCAGCAAGACGACAACAACGGGGCCACACAGACTTCTGTGGACGACTCCACAAACATGCCGGTGTCCGTCGCCGAGGAGGTCGTCATCGTGTGACATTCTTTGTGGATGCAACCCGTACTTTAGCCAACGATTCCGCGAAAATGCCGTTGTCCGTCGCCGTCATGTGACACTCTTTGTGGATGCAACCCATACTTTAGCCAACAATTCCACGAACATGCCGTTGTCCGTCGCCGTTGTGTGACATTCTTTGTGGATGCAACCCATACTTTAGCCAACGATTCCACAAACATGCCGTTGTCCGTCATGTGACATTCGTTGTGGATGCAACCCATACTTTAGCCAACGATTCCACAAACATGACGTTGTCCGTTGCCGATGAAGTCGTCATCGTGTGACATTCGTTGTGGATGCAACCCATACTTTAGCCGATTCCACGAACATGCCGTTGTCCTTCACTGATGAGGTCATCTTTGTGCTACATCGCTGTGGATATGACCCATACTTTCGTTGATGATTCTGCAAATATACTACATGGATATGACCCGTACTTTTGGGAAACAATCTTGTAAATGTATTGGCTTCAGTCAACAAGAAAGTCGTCATTGTGTCGCCCATACTATCGTTGATAATTCCGCAAACATGTTGGTGTCAGTTATCTAGGTCGTCATCGTGTGACATCGCTGTTGATATGACCCATACTTTTGTCGATGATTCCACAACCTTGTTGGTGTCCATCGCTGAATAGATCGCCATGGTGCGATGTTGAGAGTGTTCCTATTTGGTGTCCATGTTTGTAAGATGTGTTTATCCACCATGTTGAGATTATGTGTATATATATATATATATATATATGTGTGTGTGTATATATATATAAACACCTTGGAAAAATGCCTATTGTAAGGAAATGCCTAATTACATGACACCTATGATTGACAATGATACAAGAACCTGCACAATGAATTCAACTCTATGACCTTGTTTCGTATTCTATTGGCACTTATCTGCTAACACATATGGCAGAGATGGATATCTATTTGTGATATTACCATGAAAACTGATGAAAACACTATGGATATTAATACAGCTGCACTGATAACGTACATTTTGCCATTTTCCAGTGCGTATCGATTCGAGCTGTAATATAATTGGAACAGTTGTATACTGTGTCCATGGGTGTTGACAACATTTGTTTGTTTGATTAGAATCAATCTGTTTGTTTGAATATAATCATGAATGAATGTCATTCATTTAGGTTACTTGTTGCATGTAGTTAAATGTTCTGTTGAATTACTAGTGTTTGTCATGGTTGTAGAAGAATGTCATGCAATAGATAGAGTGCTTAAATTTATTTCTACTTGGACCAGTGGGAAATATTGCACATTCTAGCTGTTGAATAATATCTGATTATCACAATATACTACCTGTATGTGATAAGCTAGTAAGCTACCAGGCATTTGATGAAAGTACAAATAACAAATTAACAAATAGATGCTTTGGTGCCTTTGCAACTTGCCATGACTAGTCCTGCGGGCAAGTACAGTGCTATCGTATAAGGCAGGTACTATAACGCTGGGGGTATGTCATGGTCTCCAACTTCAGCGTTATATTGAGGGGACACTATATATCAAAATGTTAGTCTGGAGCACAGGCACTTGCCACTGGATAGTAGATCGAATCTTATCAATATTTTTTTATAAATTAAAAATATATACTTTTCTATATTTAATATTACTTGATCTAATAACACGATATAAAATACGTAAGACAGTAAAAATAACTATAAAAGTAATATATCGAATTTTTAAGTTGTCTTCTATATAGAAAAGTAGCACGTCCTGAACACACCCCAGTAGGTGCGTGATAGGTGTTCTGCAGGGGGCTATGGGAGTTCACAAGGTCATCAGGGATGCATTCAGACCACACTATAGCCATGACATCAGTGAAAGAATCTTGAAAATGGGTGTTGAAACCCAACCAAACTATGAAATGTTACATACTGCTGCAGTAGCAGGTCAGCCAGATATATACATACCGGCAATACTATGTGCTTTCACTTTGGGATTGTACCTCTTAGTGTTTCCAGTGTTCGAAATTATCACTGGCCTGCTGGCTCAGCCATTTCTCTATTTATTCTCTTCGTACATGTACTTGTATTCTTTCTAGGCATTGACATTTGTTATATATAACATTGAGTTTCAGTCATTTGTTGTTGGATAAAAACTTGCCAAAATAAAACTTAATGTAACTGATTTTATGTGACAATCTTTTCCCAAGCTATACAAGGACTACAACAAATAGAATTCCATCAATATTTATTTCAATATTGATTGAAATGCGGAGGATTAATGCAACAATAAAACTTATGTAAAAACATGGACATCTAAGAAAAGAAAAAAAAACTACAACATTATAACATGAAATGTGGTTGTGAAGCATTTGATACTACCGTAACAAGAGGGAACAACTCCCAAGTGAGCTTCCCTAGGCGACTATATTTTCAACAAGTAGTGGGGTTGACACGGAAACACTTTTAACCTTCTCGCTGCTGGATTAGGCACAGATACGGCTCTTTAGGGCATCTCTGGTTGCCTGCAGCAGGGAGAGGGTCGACTTCAAATCACAGATCCACTTGTTTTAAGCCACACCTACTGTACAACTTTGTACAGCATTAATGTCACTTCAAATTAGGACGGTTACCGGTATACGTGTGTATTATGCAAATTGTGAAACATGTACATATTCAAAACCGGAAACTAACCTGTCACAATCCTAACAAAGAAACGTGTAAATTGCAAGTATTCAAATACATATTTCTCTGTCTATGCAGCAATATTTCAATTTTCAGTAACAATGTTGTGCAACTGGCTGGTTTCCATTGCAATATTTTGTTGAGCCTAACTTCCAACCTTGAGGCAACAATTGAGCTAGCACTGGGAAATAAAGCACAGAGTGATCACAAACAAAAGATGTTTATACATATTCGCTGGGCATATTCACAAATATAGGACCAATGGCAAGAGACAGACTGTACAGAAATAATAGATAAAACAAAGGTGGATACCAAGAACGGAATCTCCCAGGAAATGGGTGGATGCCAAGGATGGAATTTCTCAAGAGAATGGATGGATGCCAAGAATGGAATCTTCCAAAATTACTAGAGACAGATATAGATACATAAGTACAAAGTGACAAGTTCAGTGAATATTAAAAGCAAGAATGGTCAAAATTATCCTGTTTGTTCAAGAATATAAAATAAATTGTGGTTGGTGGTACATTTACATTGGCAACTGGAAGTTTGAGATGTGGGATCATTTATACATATATATTTTTCTACATAGGAGCCTACGTAACAATTCTGATTAATCTGTGGCATTGCTAAACATTGCAATGTTGAAATTGGTGCAATAATTACTTTGAAACAAAGTAGGAAAATCTCAATTTCTGTTTCAATTTGTTCAATATGGATTGTTTGTTAATATCACTGGCATCTCATTTGTGTCATTGCTACTGCTATCATCTTTAAAATGTTCAATGACCAACATAGATGGGCTTTTTTGTGTTCTAATTCTGGTAAAACGATCCAAATTCTGAAATTATATTACCTTATACATGCGTAGGCTCTTATAAGTGAAAGAGTAAATATATATATATTGTAGCAAAAGAAAACAAAAACATGAACAAAAATTCCTATAGAGTTGGTATTTATACCAAAAGCACTGTTATGCCATAATCATTTTTTTCTTTCTCTACTAAAGCCCTTTTCCAAGTCTACACAAAATCATGTATTTCAAGCTTTACAAAGTAAAATGTTCTATTTATTGACAATGAATAACAATCAGAGTGCATGCAATTATAAAACCAAAGCACAATGTGGCAAGGTACTTGAGAATGTAAAAGTGTATAATTTAGAAGAAAACAAAAACCACCATTGAAAATATAACACAACAATATCACTGCAGGTTATGTTTCACTAGAATACGTTTGCACACACACAAATACCCAGGCCAGCATAATGACTTGTCAGCAAGGTTGTACATTCAACCATGGAGCATGACTAAATATCTTCAATACAACTCGTTAGTCTAACTGCACAACATTGATATAGGCAGAATGACTGAATACAAATTTAACAACAGAACTATACAGTAGGACTATCACAATAGTCTCAAATTGTGTCAATGTGTTACCATGGCTCATGCAAGTAAAGCAATTACACATTTTTTTCTATTTTTTTTCTTATCAGTATCCAGTATCAATGCAACAAACTTTTGCTATTCACATAAATAGAGACATTTACGATCTCGATAGGATGCTCAATTGGTAGGACAAAGATCAATGTTAACGGGGTTAAACTGCAATACATTCTAGCGATTCTGTATTTACTACAGAAATCAACAGCGATCATAAGAATCCATAAATAATAAATATTTTATGAATTGTAAATAACATACATGCTTCTTCTTAGCGAGTTGGGATCTTAATTTCACAGTATTTGAATTACAATGGGAGGAGAGAGTAAAGTCAGTGTAGGAGGGGATGCACCAAGAAACACTACTCCATAGTAAGAGCTCAAACATTTCACACTGTTTATCACCACAGGAATTTCTTATCTCCATCACAGTAACATATCCTGGAAGTGGCTCAAAACTTTGCTGCTATCAAATCATTTTAACAAGTTCGAAGTGGTTTGATTTACAGTGGGATGACAACCCACAACTTTTGCCACTCCCTTTTCACCTATGTGAAACCTATCTACACTCTTGTGTAAAATTATCTACATCTGACTGTTTCCATGTATACTATGCTACTACAATTATGTAGAAATAATTTCTGGTTTATATGAGGAACTACCAGAAAATACTATTTCATTCATTCTTTATGCATTTCCAAACTAATACTAACAGCAGTAGTCATCATCTTCAAAAGGTTGCCAAACAATAAATGTAAACAATAATACTTCTCTTTCTTCTTTGACAAATGAATAATACTGGAAGAATACGAACTTTAAAATAATCACCATTTTACTCTACAGGATAAGAATTAATGTAATGAAAATAGAAACATCTACAAAGGGTAAAAACATTCTTTGGCAAAACTTGGAATTCGTTAGTATCTGAACTACTGTAAATCATAAAATGTTGACGAGCATGAACATTTTACAAGTTGCTCTTTGATGTTAACATATCATTCACCAATATCTTTTTCAAACAGTATTCCAATAGATGTATATGTGCATTGTATTTATGTTTCGCAAGTATTTACTTTACATATACGTACAATTGGTTATTGTTGATACTTTTGTTATAAACAGTGTTACACAACGGCAATTTATGAGAAACTTACATGAAGAAATCGCTAAAATAATTTTCTAAATATGGATGTGCTCGTCAACATTTTGTTATGCCGCTAACAGGTCAATAATCCATCGGTCGTTAAAGTTTAACGACGCTAACATTTTATGATTTACAGTATTTGACATTACGGATTGAACGATTAAATATTAGTTTTAGAAAAAGTAGCACCTGTCATACCCAGTTTTAAAGACCAAAACAAAATCCTGTATCGACATCTAAAATTGATTATTTTTTTTTAGATATGGTACCCTTTTGTTATCAAGCCAAGGTGAGAAAGAAGTAAGTTATCACGCATCATTCTTGGCATATATACAAAACAAAATAGACAATGTCGCAGTCCTAGAGACGTCTTCATATCTCGGCAACCTCATCGACGCCCGCAGTGACAGCTTCAGTTTCGATGGTGCCCACGGAGTGCTTGGACAGAATTCTCAGCAACGGCCTCAGTTTCATCCACCATTCCTCATTTGGGATTCGCTTGCTGAAATACAAAAATGTGCATTGTTTTATATTCAACATTTTCATTGTTGCAAGTGCCCAAATGAGCTAAGAAAAGCTTTAACCTTCTCCTTGCTGGATTAGGTACAGATTCTGATCTTTAGGGCATCTCCTGTTGCCTGCAGCAGGGAGAGGGTTAACTCCACCGAGAGAAGGCAAATTGAATGAATACTAATTTCATTGGAGACTACAATTATTGTTATTGCCAATTTGACAAATTGCACCGATAGTAAATATAATGGAGATTACGATGTAATCAAATCCATAATTATACTTGTTAAATATTTTGTCACACAAATAACATACAGAGGCGTGGCAATAGACAATTGTGATTTCAGCAGAAAAACAAAGCCTATATTTCTTCAGATCCGCATGGAATTTCCATGCCTGCATATACTGAAATTGTGCAGTTAAAGGTACACTTACTCAAAGTTTGTTTCCTTGGAAAGATCCTCAACAGGGGTGAACGTCAGGAATCGCTTCGTCATTCCGAGGAGTACTGCACTATCAGGCTTATCAGCGACTACACGACCTGAAAGCAAGAAAGCACAAGATTGCAAAATAAAATAGCAAACACAAGCAACACTTATTATTCGTCAATGTCATGAAGAGTCCCTGGAGTATGTCATTTTCAATAAAGCTTAAAATATCCAAAAAGTGCAACTGTTCCTTAATTAATTTACTTGAGTATATAATAGTGCTTTTATTATACTGTAAAAGACTTTAATTACGCGGACTCAAATTACGCGCAATTGACATCATTGACAAGTACGCGGGAATCAAATTACGCGCATTGCAAAAATAAATTAAAAATAAAAATAAATATTTCTTTTGTACTTTTCACATGCGTAAGGAAAAACTACTAATAGAATGGTCGCCGGCAAGTACAAACATAAGCAGTTACAAAGGCCAATTAATATAGGATTACGTAAAGTAATTAGCAATG
>JAULBP010105605.1:0-10472 GCA_032355345.1 Lepetodrilus pustulosus | reverse complement strand
ACACATATATATATAGATATAGATAGAGAGAGACAGAGATATATAGAGAGAGACAGAGAGAGAGAGAAAGAGATAAAGAGAGAGAGAGAGACAGTGAGATATACAGATGGAGAGAGAGGGGAGAGAAAGAGATAAAGATAGAGAAAGCGATATATATATATATATATATATATATATATATATAGAGAGAGAGAGAGAGAGAGAGAGACAGAGATATATAGAGAGAGACAGAGAGAGAGAAAGATATAAAGAGAGAGAGACAGACAGTGAGATATACAGATGGAGAGAGAGGGGGAGAGAAAGAGAGAAAGATAGAGAAAGCGAGAGAGAGAGAGAGAGAAGAGAGAGAGAGAAGTAGACAAAGTTAAAACAATATATAGATCTACATGTACTTTTGTTTGAAACGGTAAAGTATCCACAACGTATACATGGTATAGCTTCACATGGACGAGAATACAGACGCAGTAATTTATAAGTGAAAATGTAGAGATACTGAACAGATATACTGGCGCTGATTACAGAAACACTGAACATAGGTGCTGACCACAGAAAGAGAGGGTATTGATGTGTCAATCTGTCAATGGTCAAGTAGACCTCCCCTAGACGTTCACCAACATGTGTACGTTTGTAACTTGCTATCATATCCACATATTCGTCCTTGCAGTCAGTGCAATTTTATCTGAAAAGTATTCTGGGTACACGTTGGGTCCAAATCAATTAAATATATTCTGGGTACACTTTGGGTCTAAATCAATTAAAGGTATTCTGGGTACTCGCTGGGTCCAAATCAACTGTATGAGAAGAAGATGAGAATAACGAAAACATGGACTTCTATAAGAGAGGAGGTCTAGGCACGACAATGCTAAGTGTAATGACCGCCCTGGAGGGTTGGAGGGTTGGAGGGTTGTCTGGGCGTGCCAGGGATGGTTGTTGCAGCGGAACGCGTATCTGTACAACAACAGTATGGGCACCAGGTATGTTCGTGGGAGACTGTGCCAGTGATAACTCTCATGGCCTCCTGTATATAAAGACATTGACTATTATGTCCTGCACGCACCAGCTGGAGAATACTGTATAACTCTGCAGTTCAGTAGGGCAGCAGTCAATACGACCATAGGTAATACGGGACTTATTATCTAAGATACGACCAAGAGCTGAGGCCAAACAGGTCAAACAGAAAACAAAATATTAAAGATAGACAGTATACATGGTATATGAGGCATGATGGAGAAATAGATGAGAACATTGTTTCATGTTTGTGTTGTAGTGGCATTGAAGATATTGCAGACGTTACTGTACCTCCTGAAATAACCCTGTTTTACAGTAGGCCTTGTATACCATGTATACGTCTTGCATCAGCTCAATGGAAAGTAACAGTTGTAAGTCATACATATAAACTAACTACCGGTAGCACAGATTGCAACAGAAAACTCGGGGGCAGCATCTGAACCATCCTCGCACCCTTGGTGTACTTATTACGTTGCGACTTCATACTACCCCTGGCACACATATAGGGGAAAACTTGCCAAGCGGCTAAAATAGAACCATTTTCAGTTACCAATCCAAAAAAACATAAGCAAAGGAATGTAATTCCACTCGAGTAAGTTGCTGGCAGTTGTCAATCAAACAATATTGACGACAATTTCCAAGACAGAACTAGAAGTGGACACCTAATATGGCAAAACAAATATCAGCAGTAAAGAATTCATGACAAGTACTACCACTTGTGATTTGTCCGGTGGGAAATGATGCACGTACATATCTCATAGCAAGCAACAAATGCCATACGATGTCTAACTTTGCATAATTTATCGCCAGGTACGTCGAATGATCAATTATCTGATATGTAGCATCTTAATTATGTCCACTTCCATATATGGTCATGACAGTATGCCAAGCAAATTCAGGAATGTAGCGTTCATCTTAAAAAGCATTGATCTAGCTTCAGCATGAGGATCAGTATACACGACAATATAGCCGCAACACTCAGTGAACTGTACTTACTTATATAAACGCGTACTAATTGATTTATTGTGCTATATACATGTACTCATTTGTTGCGCTATATTTACATGTACTCATTTGTTGCGCTATATTTACATGTACTCATTGGTTTTGCTCTATTTGCATGTATTCATTTGCTGCCCTATATTTACATGTGTAATCATTTATTGTGCTCTATTTGCATGTACTCATTGGTTGTGCTCTATTTACATATACTCATCGGTTGTGCTATAATTGCATATATTCATTACTTTTACTATATTGACATATATACATTGATTGTGCTATGTCTTTTCATGTGTACAGTGATTGTGCTATGCTTACATTTACGCTTTGATTTACCATGTTAACATTTTCTAATAATTACACTATTAAATATCGGTTGGTACACACTGCTGCTATATAGTGACATGTTTATCACCAATCACAGCCGATTATGGTTGACATGTGGTACGAGGGGGTGGGGGAGGGGGATATCAGGTGACATTTGTTGCACACTTCAGGAACATTTGTCATTATCCTCACAGCACGTCTCCACCACACTCCTGGTAAATGTCATCTGACTAATATACCAGTGACCAATACTTGGAGCATCCAATTAATTACGTGAATTTAATAACACGTCAATTGCTATCGTGACGTCGTGGCTGAATAGTGACAACTGAATTTGGTCTATTTCCATCAGCTTTCTGTTCTGGTGTCAGTGAATACACTACTACCGTGACACCACTATGACACCTACGTGACACCACTGTACCACCATTGCCGCATCATTGTCACTCTAGGACCATGATAAGTCTAGATCCCTGGCATTGCCGCAGAGCTGGGCAGTTCCTACGAGAGTTGTATCACTGTCACTCTATAAGACTATGGTATTGTCATAGAGCTGGCCAGTTCACATGAGAGTTGTATCACTGTCACTCTCTAAAACCATGGTATTGGCACAGAGCTAGGCAGTTCCTATGAGAGTTGTAACCCACGACACAGGTCCTCACGACCATCACTCAGATGACGTAACACAGTTCATACACG
This sequence comes from Lepetodrilus pustulosus, assembly GCA_032355345.1. Taxonomy (NCBI): domain Eukaryota; kingdom Metazoa; phylum Mollusca; class Gastropoda; order Lepetellida; family Lepetodrilidae; genus Lepetodrilus; species Lepetodrilus pustulosus. Next base: position 7,436 of record JAULBP010105605.1, on the reverse strand, counting down.
TGGATGAGTTTCGTCATTAGCGATAGAGTGTGTATCCGTTGAGATAAACGTATGGATAATCATGATAATAGCTTCACCCTAAGCATATTATACTTTATAATGGCAATGCATGTTAATGGTGTTTTAAATACACAAGTTCGCATTAAGTCCATCGTTAGTTAGCATGTAGTATCGAGACGTCGATAAGGACTCTATTAATTAATTAAGGAAAGATTAGTATCTGCATGTTGTACTTTAATCCTAGGTCTCTATCGGGGAAACAAGATCTTGTGTAGGTCTATCTAGAGATGGTCGTCGTGGTAATCTGACGGCTGGTGCTGGATAAAGTATGCAATGTCCACTAGGATGAGTGTACAGTGTATACAATAGACTGACACAAACACATGTATACAATAGACTGACACAAACACATGTATACAATGATGTGATGCCAGTACTAGTGTGAGGAATGAATGGATTCGGGTGTCGATACTTTCCTGTACTATCATCAGATACCGTAGCTATTGTGGCTGTGTAAAGAAGGTGTCCTAAGTTTACTGTACGGCTATGGCGCATATTCAGTTAATACTTGAAGCACGTGCTTGTTTGGCCGATACCAATCGTAGCTACCGATACTTTGGACAATATCGGTATAATAGTACAATATGTGTGTTCATGGCTGTCTGGCATGACAGAAGCTACTCATTCTAGGAAGTAAGTAAACAGTAAAAAAAAAACTAGCATTAGAATAATGCCATTGATTCTGTGCAGTCATTTTGTATACAATCTCCACCCATCGAGTACAGAACACCCATCAATCGAGTACAGAACAACCATCCATCTGCAGAACACCCATCCGTGTTTTAACGTCAGTATACACACGAGCATATTAATATACAGGAAAACACATACTGGAAGACATTATAAACTGAAAAATAAATACTATAGGGGCATATTCGGGGCAAGTCCATCGTTTAAAGACAACATAATTTATTTACTGACTCAATTAAACAGGAGTACCCGACTGTACACAGATGTCGACTGCTCCTCACAGCAATGCACTACGTACACGCGAGTAAAGAGGCTATCATTACATAAGAGCAACATATGTCGACCATTTGGCTGTTGGGGCCCCACGTGCTAAGTTTAAACCTGGTTTGTCCGACATACGTATGCTGCTACCTCTAACAGGCAGTCAGTCAGGAAAGCGAAAAAGATAAACTTACCTGTCTCCATAGCAACCAGGGGAAACTGTTGGCGACGAAGGAGGAAACGCTAAGGTGGAGCGCCGGTAGGACAATCCCCAAAATAATGGCGAATAGGGATCGTATTGGCATCAGTGCGTAGATCATAAAGATAACGTACACGGTCTGCCACACTCCGTCAGCCGGCGTGCTGATGTGGGCTGCTTTATTGGGGACATCAACCCCGAAATCCAGGGGCAGTGAGGAAATAGAAAAGCATACTAGCATGACCAGTACGATATAACACACAATAGGGAAATGAATCTCCTTCAGCCATCGAGTATTGAGGAGTATAATCAAAGCAACAAACACTGAGAATTGGACAGCCAGGTAGAGCCCAACCACGGTAAAACTTTCTGCATAGGCAAACTCCAAGATGGACAGACATAGCGACAGAAGGATGAATAGTCCGAGGAGGTATCCGAGAGAGGACTGTTGTAAGTTGTACACATATCTGCCGTACAAACACTCCAGCTCATCACAACGGAAGTGGTATCGTCTGATCAGTCGCTGGACCCTTGGTCGTCCGGACGAGGTTTTCAACATGGGGGTATTCTCCATTGTAAAGTTTTCCCCCCTCATCACACGTTAAATTAATCCAAGTTGTTCAGTCATGTTCGAGCTGACTTCAGAATGTCTGCTGTGACCGCGAACTTTGATGGTGTATTCCATCCACGGCGAGTACTCCTGGAGGTCGGTCGGCTGTGACAATAAACCCACAGCACACCCTTAGACAATACCTTCTACCGGCAGATCTCCACCTGTGTTATCCGGCGAAGTCATACAGCTGACACAGAGCAAGGAGAATCGTACGAAGAGCAGACGACCACTACACACGAACACTGCAGACGACAAATAGATGTGTACTGGTTGCTACACACGGGCATGCAACAGGCCCCGATCCATACTACACGGGAACAGTGTCCCGATCAGAGGAACTTGGAAGTTATGAGAGGAGCTAGAGCGGCTTTCGTCTGCTGGTCTTCCATTGTGCACAGCAGTTAGCGGGGGGCACGGGAAACCAGAGATTTCCACTCGCTGTACTCTCATCGAGGCTGGGACCCTCCAGCGCAGACCAGAAATAGCTACGCGTGACGTCACCGGCGCGAGTTTCCCCCTTCCCTGCAACTTGTTTGGGTCGTGACCCTAGAGCGAACAGAAGATATTTGCCTCGGGGATATACCTTAGGGGGTAGAGGGAGGCTGTCGTTATTTCCCTGCACAGGTCAAATCAGGTCCTTTAGAAATCTTACAGATGTCCTCACCTACTTAACTTGTAGTCAGTGTGTCGGGCAGTTAGCGATTAACGGAACACATTATGATCATCTATGAGTCCCAACCTATCACTGGGTTTTACTATCGATTGATCAAATTACATTTACAGCGAATAGCATGAAACGGACAAAAATGTCAACAACGGACGGACGCCTCCGCGGAGCTGCTCGACTGACTGAGATCCATCGTCAGTAAAACTGTGCAATCCCTGGCTGGTGTGACAAACAACATAGACAGTGAACCTGGCAGCAGTGATGTCAATGTTTGCCTGGTGTCATAAGAGTTGTCAAGAAATAGTCACGAGTGAGCACAGACGGTGCAGGCTTAGTATGGATGAAATAGCATCTAGAAGTAGAAGGAGCACATCATGCAGGTTGTTCAAACAGTATCGAAGTATGCCAGTTATACATTAGTTCAAATCGATATGTATTCACGTATATGTACATTATATACACGCACATGCCTTTAGGACATATAGCGATACACGAGATAATGTGATGAGTATCGATGTGTATATAGACCGGACTACTCATTGATGAAGGACATCACTTGACGTGTTAATGTGGTCAGCATGTAGACATTGACACCTATATTATTAACTAATAAAAATCAATAGTGACATCAACAGCAATCTAAGGATAAACAATGGAACCTATAGGATACCAGCAAGCTTAGAACAAACAGTGACGATGAGAATAATTCATGACACACATTTATATAGTTAATAATACCATGACAAAAACATCTCGATATTAATATAGTGATCACATTATTAATACGTGGTATGTATGAATAGAGGTAGGCCTACATATAATAATGCATACGCGCTTCTGGACGTTATACCCCTCGCTTCAGAACTGATTAAATAAGAGTTTTGAAATGATCGATATATGCTTACTACTTTACTGCTTGAAACTTCAATATTGAATAAAAAGAAACAAGTATTTGACTGATAAGACGTAACGCGATATTGATCGGCCTGCCCCCCATACACAGCTTTAGAGTGTTAGGAGATTTAGATCTGAAATGTTCATCACAGTGTACACATTGTCCACTCGTCTGGTGTGTTTCAGTTCATCTCGGCCATGCAAGGATCAATATACTGTTATCTAATATAGACAGGAACTCTTCACGGTTTCAGGCCAAGAGTTATCTCCCCCACACAGAACAGTTCCACCACACTCCAGTGAACCGAAGTGGACTTCCGGTCTATTCCCATAGCTCACAGGAGTCATTCCTCCACGCCCTCCACATACAACTCACGATGATACAAACAATTATAACATAAATCAGTTCAGTAAATAACGTGGATGTGTTTTTTAAATATATTAAATGTGAGAATAAACTATGACTATAGAAGCATGTAAGTGAAGCGATTCTCGACATTAGTGTACATTGCGTGTCTATGGTTGACGAGGCACTACTCAAAGACAGTGGTCGATGAAAAACACTCCTGTATAGGTAGAACAAATTACACGCCAGAATTAAATACTAGCCAGACCACGAACTAGATCGTCTCATCAGACTACAAGATGCGATATAATAGCACGGTTTACGTTTTACGGTTGTTGCGGTGAGTCTACCTCGACGGACACAAGTCATGTCCAGAAGACACGAATTACTCAGAAGATTTATGAAGTGACGCTGTCGATTCCCTCCTCAAGTCTCTGACGCTCCCTTGAGCTTCTCAATAAACCACGATACATAGAAGAAAAATAGTAGTTCACCTTCTGATCTCCATTTCCTGTCAGACGAGTAGTAGAACTATATAGAAGCAGTGATGATAACAAGATCTTCCAGTAATCTGGGGACGATGTACACATGTTTAGACTTCAAAGACATACTATCACCGACAGTATTTTGGACTAGTTCTTGTCCGGGCCTACGACTGAAAGGTATGCCTAAATGTAGGCGCTATTCACTTGACATAAACAAAATTATATAATACTTTCAATAACCTTTTTTTTACCACTTTATGGTAATACTAATGCAATTCCCAAATATAGAACGTTGCTATACATTTCCTGTAAACTTGAATAAGGTCGTAAACAATATTCTAAAAATGTAATAAGGGAACATAACTCGCAATGGTACAACTCATTGTATATACAGGGGAAACATTCGATGAAAATGTATGTATTTATTGTCGCAAGACAAAACAAATAATGAATATGAAAACATTGAAAACAAGTAGGACGTGTGGAAAATGTAGCCCGTTGCCCAGCATACGTCAGTAGACAAATCAAATATACACTTGACCATGAAATATTTCAACAAACCGATGCTTGCATGCGTTGAATTGTCTGCACTATGTAAACTTGTAACTTACAAGAGAAATGATTTGGTGCCGTGGTTGTAAGTCGTGTCTCAGAGTACCCTATTGAGTACTATATAGTACTCATATAGTATTTACGCTGAATACTGTAATTGTGGAACCAGTAGTGTTTGCCAGTATCGCGAGTGCGCTACTGTTACTGTAGAACACTACTTAGCAGTATTCGCGAGTACTATGTATGCACGTGACAACATTGTGTGACCGCCAACACATGGCTGACAACATCGTGCCAACAGTGACTCGTGTCTGGATCGTATTCAGATTTATCTGATAATAATGTTTGATTCAATAAGCACGGCACTACAGAAATCAGGGGATAAAGTACTCCACAGCAAACATGGCCCATCTGTCGTGACGATTAAATGCGTTACTTGACGGGAGCGGCATATATAGCATAATATTGTTGATACTTGAAGGAACTCTGTAAATCCCGATAAAATAATTTAAAATACCCAACAATGCCAGTCATCATAAATAAGATATTCAGTTCGACGTGCATTGAAACTGGTTGTGCATTATTATAATATTAAAACGCATTAAAATCCATTAACTTCAAGCAAAACTCTTGGCAAGGTTGAAATAACGTTACATCAGCCTTGTATACATCGGAGGAACTTGTGTCTTCGCCGTTGCGAGTAGCCGTGAGCTGTTAAATCTATACCAATACACTTATAGGCTATAGAGACACTGTACTGTACAGTATATCCTTCACTGCTCGGAATTAGTCTGGAAGTGCGCGGGTCGAGGAGACACAAGTCCTGCAGAAGTCGACTCCTCCGCGCATGATCTACGTTTTATTACACAACGGAAATTGCCTAAGCTTATTTATCTAAGCAGAGAAAGAAAGTGGTATTGACTGGGTCCAGCCTCTAGAGGACGGCGCACAGTCGGCCAGTCGGAATTAACTGCAGAGTGTAACGGACTTCCCAGCTATCTCTATCAGTCTTCCAGCCATGCTAATGGAAATAACAATAAATAGCAATAATAACGGCGGTAACTCTGGGGGTAATCAATTACATGTAGCATGATCATAGGCATTCAGATTGATCATACATGTATAATGCCGTCTCAGGGTGATCATGTGTGTAGACCAACTCCCAGCGATCATATACGTAGTCTGGGATTTATCGTCAATATACAGTATCTTAAAAGAAAGCGCACCAAGAAATACCATTGATATTAATTCCTCAACTTTTACTATTTCTATAAAAGTTTCTGTTCAAGTCATCCAATCTGGCCATTGCATTGATTCATGGACATCGTAATAGGCTAAACGGGGTTCATTTTTCACCAAATAGAAAAGGTTAAAATGGCAAATGTGTTAACAAGGATCATCCATACACTTACTATAACTGAAAACTTAAATTAAACACCGATCAGAAAGCATACACAATTGAGTTAGAAGACGACGGACTGCTTCTAACATGCCTATTTGTTTGTAATTTGGACTTCGCTATGCTTCAAACAAGATGTAGGGTGGGAGGCGGGGGTGGGGGGTAATAAAAACCAATTACATCCTGCAAACCTATATTTAGATGAATACCATGAATACCACGAAATAATGTTGAGTGGCCTAGGTTATGGCAAATCCATTGTGATAGATTTGCTGTCAAGATGCGAAATTGAAGTCAATTTCTATAACTGACAGGGAGTATCACTTGCCGATAGTGAAACTGGTAGCACATTACTATAGCCTAGACCCCAGGCTAGATGCTGGGCCAGTATTGATTACATAGGCGGAAACTCGGGTATTAATGTACTACGTGGTGAATGAAATCTCCGTAAACGTCAGAGGATGTGTGAAAATTATTTTCCAATATTTTACTTGAAATACTGATCAAATCTTGTAAGAATATAACATAAAACTTGTGGAATCTCGACAATAACACCACGTTCTGTCCAAATATCATAATGGCCATTTACTACCAGGTCAATCTATATAAAGCCGCGAGAGCGGATGGTTTAGCCCCAACCTGAGGATAACTTCAATTGATTACGTGCATGAGGTTAGCTAAAATAAGGGCTGCTCTAATGAAGTACACTGTGGGTCGATGTCAACCCACAGCCCATCACATCACTGTGTTAACTGTATCCACTAGATCTATAATGTTACAGGAGTTTAGTCCCTTTACATTTATTTGTTGTGATTTTACGTACGTTTGCTGCGCCATCAATACTAGTACGGTATATACATGTACTACTAAACATAATTTATTTGGTTATTGTATTTTGTATGCAATCGTGTTTAATTAATATCGTATTTGAAACGTTAGCCTGAACCGATAGTACATAGATATAGACAAGCAGCAGCTTCAATAGTACATACTAGATTAGGCTATGCTTATCCTCATCCAGACATCCTGATAAACACTAAAACAGACTTCAATTCCAAAATGCAGTTGCGATAGTACTGAACATTTGTAGTAAATATCACGAGGGTCTTCACTAGTTCCCAATAGCTCAGAACGAGTAGTTTTAAATTCTCATTCTTGTATAAATTCTCGATCGGAAAACAGAATGTAAAATGGCTATTAAAGGGGCAACTTCATACTTGCACGTATTTAATCATAATTTTTTAATATTTTTATTATTTTTCTATATAAT
>JAULBP010105594.1:0-10473 GCA_032355345.1 Lepetodrilus pustulosus | reverse complement strand
CACTCTACAGACAGTGCATCCTATCAATATCGCGTCAGAAATGTAACTTCTGCGAAATTTAAGCCGGGCCCCCGTGGAGCGGGATTTGAACTCGGTATCTTTTGCTCCGAAGTCCAACGTTCTACCACTGCGCTACATCCCGCCCCCAGGTTTTAGTAAGAAGGTATCTGATTGGCTAATGGCAGAAGTCAGGTTTTAGTAAGAAGGTATCTGATTGGCTAATGGCAGACTTCACCAATGGTCTTGGTTTTGAAGAGTTTACTAATGTTGAATTCATTCCAACCTGTAGCCATCATTCACATGCATTCAGCAGCCATCAACCTAAGCACAGACATGCAATTCAACGTGTGTCACTCAGCAGTGCTACACTCTTTGACATAATTACATTTTGAGTTTAATTACTTAATGACTTAATAAAATAAATGTCTTCTAAACTTGCAAGAGAATATTAAATAATGTTTTTATATGTTTGTACTCACCTTTAAGTATAATTCAAGCATCAAGGAATTGTTTTGTTTTAGTACATGGTTTTACTCTGTTATGTTTCTTACCTCAAACATGGCAGTATCAGGCCCTGAGATTACTAAATATTTTGAATATAATTTCATGCTAAAGCTCGAGTAATATACGAGGATTTGTGAACAAAACCGAGTTGAGCATGAATTTGTACTCAAATTAGTTTTGTAATGTCGGCGCCAGATTAGTTTTCAATTTACTAGTATATTGTATTCAACTGTATTTGTCTGGACTTTCAAGAAGCTGCAGGGAAAAGCCGTAAATGTGGAGAGCTGGAAGCTGTTGTACGGAGCAAGAACATTCTGGATGTCGGTAAACAAGTCGGACATCAACAACACACCACGGGGAAAACAATACCTCCAACTGCAAGAAAACTTTATATCAACTCACTTATTGCTGGTAAATGCTGCCATTTTGCTACATCAACAACTCTGTCATAGTGTACACAATCCAAATGTTTTAATAATTTAAATTTGGGGCAAGCAATATCTAAATGTCTAGTGATCTAACAGCAAGGAATGGTCAAAATCACAACCAAATAAACATTGATGTACCCCACCCACCCAAATACAGAACATCACAAGTGTGGTGCTTCATGCTCTTCGTGGCGCATAGCAACAATGTTTTCCTGTGCAAGACGTCGTAGTGTTGAACCTGCTATGAAAGCTATTTGGAATACAAAGTTTGGTATATAAATTCCACATTGCCAATTATGTTTTATAAATTCTAAAATAATAGGTAATTGACTTTAATAGTTGCATAATGTGAAGTTACCTTGTTGAATGTGAAGTTACCGTACCATCTTCAAGTGAAATTAGGAATAAAGAGTGGGCTAAGTACAAGTAGTTAATTGAATAACTTTGATTTAAACTTTCATGACAAACTCAACACTATATCTTGGATCACACAAAGCCACACAGCTCACTGAAGCTTGTTCACCTGGGAGTGTTCGGTCTGACAGATGACCTTGTGACCTTGCTTCCACGCCTTCTTCTGACACGCCACAGAGCAGTACCAGGCCTTGTGACACTTCCCGCAGGAAGGGAACTTCTTCCCCTCTTGGACCTTGACCTTGCATGTTGTACAGGACGTGGCGTCGTCGCCTTCATAGCTACATCGTAGACACTGACACCAGAAGTTGAAGCTCTTGTACAGCCAGGCTCTCCGCATCTTCCTGGGCATCGACGTGTCGATGTAGGTCGTCAGAATCTCGTCTCCCTTCTTGATCTTCCTCTTGGCAACCACTGCCACTCCTGGCTTGTCATCCGGGCATCGTCCGTCGCGCACCTCTACGTTGTTGTAGCAGGAGTGGTTAAGGCATGCGTGGAGGGCGAACATTCCTGTGAAAGCTGAAGGCTGAGGACTGCTCTGGAGATGCTTGAGCATCATCAGTCCGCGCTCGTCGCCCTTATCGGCAACGTTGGTCAGAAAATACTGGTATGGCGTGATCCAGCTGGTGAAGATCTGCAGGTTACATGTGGCCTGATAGTAACGTCCATTGAATTCAGCCTCTGTGATGTCATAGCTAACGCCATCACCACAGTCGCTGAAAATGCCCTGGAATATCTTCAGCATCTCGGGCATTTTGTCTGTGGCCTTTGCACATCCAAATGCTATGAACCTGAGCGGAAATAGGGTAATAGTATACAGTTGAGAATTCGGCTCTACCCATGAAAAATAAATGATCATTTTATAGAAAATGTAATCACGATACAATATCCTAACATTTTGTTCTCTTCTGATAATGGTTATATACTGATGCATTGCACTGATATAACAAGATCTTAAAGGGCAAGAACACAATGAATTAAATCTATTTTTTTCAACATATTTTGCTTTCTAAAAATAGTTTTTATCATTCCCTCCTCAAACATATACAATGATATTTTATTTATTTAATTGAAGTCCATGAATAAGAACCTCTCGACCAAAGAAATGAAGACGTGCCTTGCTTATCTCCCCCTGACCACTGGGTACAGCGCAACTTTTGGCACAATAATTGACCAATGAAAAGCTGCAACCAGCGGCAACTGTATGAGAGTCTACATCAATCGGCTAGCGTTTATGTCGATACGAAAGATGGCATTACTAGGGCACCGTAGGTAGTTCAAAAAGGGAAGTCGCTCCCAAAATATTGTCTGCGTTGAGAACATTGCACTATGTATGCTGCTAGGCTAGATATTAGCAAAATTCCTCCAAATCGGAGTTATTATCTCACGTTTTGTAGTCGGTTCATCAACATCAGATCAAATCGTCTTTGGATATGTAAGTTTTAACAAACATAGATATATTTATATGATGTAATTGGGCAAAAGGAAGCCTGTGCAAGAATCTGAATCTATGCCGTTAGGCAGATCTATGGAATAAAAGCTCGCGGTACCCAACCGACAAGAACCAGAACTCGGGGCAGTTTGTGTGTCTAATTTGGTGGGTGTCTACTCATGTTACTAATTTGCCGTTTTTGTCCTAAAAATAAATCTTAAGTTAAATTTCCTCCTACATATGCTTTGTCTATGCTATACTTAACCCAAAATATAATTTATTTCCCAATTGAGATGATTGGCCTAAATCATTGTGTTCTTGCCCTAAGTAGTTATTCGTTGATGAATCATTAAACTGTTTTGTTTCTACGAAAGAAATAATATTGTCTACAATGGTATATTATTGGCTATATTATTGATAATAACTAATGCCACATGCTGTACCTCCTAAACGGTGCCTTTGCTTTCGCCCAATGTTCCATGGCTGGTTGACTCAACCCATCTGCTCTCATCATGGACTTAGCATCTTGGACAATGGTGGCCCATATCCTGGCCAGAACCAGAGGGCTGTACGCGCCTATCCACAGGGGAACCATCGTGCCGTACGGACCCTCCTCCATGCCTTTGTTGTCTGCCAAGGTGTAGATGCGCTCCGCGGCACGGTTCCGCCGAGGACAGACGACCTCGTGGTATTTGTTCCAGGAGTCGAGCCTGCAGGTCTCACTGCAGTACTTCACCCTACGACATGAGCCACACATCACTGGGGTCGTGTCCGGCCAGTGTTCTTTCACAAACTCCTTCATCGGCCTGGAAAAGGAGCCCAGAGCATCTCCGAAATAATCTTTGGGCGAGATCATCGACATTGCACAGTGATGGCACCCAGGGGCGAGGTTGCTGGTCAGACTTTCTGCCATGGTGACAGGCGTATCAACGAAGCATTCTGTTTCTTCTGGAATATCCTCTGTGGCGAATATGGAGCGGCCAAACTGTCCGAAGTCTACGGTCACTGGAAAGTCTTTTGTTAATGGGCCATACAGTCTCTTGGTGCGGACTTTCTGAAACAAGATGGCGGGCTCGTCGTCCTTGTTGTCACTGATTTTTGTTGCTTTCCGGAACCAGAACTCGGAGCATACTGGAAGCCCCATCGAGTGCAAGATCTGACCTGAAGATGGTGAAGAAGAACATTTAACTATCCCCACATGTAAACTAGGAAATGTTAACGATGGCCGAGTGAATACATGTTTTGTTATTTCACATCATGGTGGGAATCCTCCACCCATTCCATGAAAGATTACTGAAAAAGTTCAGGTTGATTTTAGTGACAAACCATTATGTGCAATACCTTTGATCATTTATATAGATACATCTACAATTGTGTCTTGATACCTAGACTATTGATTCAGAGTATGAACTACAATAGCTCGAGATCCCTCTATCCATCCCTGCTGACAATAACATACTTTTAATACAGGTATGACTAGCATCTCGAGCAGAGAGGGATAAAACGACTAGTTTCATTATTTCACTGACAAAGTTCACAGATTTTTAGACAATGAGCATAAGCGACTACTGGTACATGTAATTATATATTTACCTCCCTTCTTCCATACATTTCCCGACCGACTCTGAGCTGGCACAGAGAACATATCCCTGAGGGAGTCTTCTATCATGGACTTGTCCATAAACACCTCGGCCCTGAGTTGGCGATACAGGACATTGGCGGGGTCTATATCTACGGCTTGGTTACACTCGTGCAAGGCGGCGGTTGTGTTCCCTCCTGCCCGGTATCGTATTGCCATCGCAGCATGTTTAGCAGCATCGTCTGGCTTTAAATCTGGACGTGGGTTCGGAAGTTTTGGAACATTTGAAATGTTGTATTTCTGTTCTAACGTTTCCAGCTCTTTCTGGTACAGGTCTTTGTCTCCCGGGTACGGGTCCTGTGTACAGAACTTGACGGCGTTGTACGTACTTTCCTCTGTTCCGTTCTGTTCCTGTTCTGCCAAGATGGCTACTTGCAGTTGCTGAAGGTCCGCTGTTATAACGGGATGTTTCGAATCGGTCTTCAGTCCATCTTTGTAATACCTGAATGCTTTCTCAAACTGTTTTAATTTAGTTGCCGCACGGCCACAGCAGACACATGATGGGATGTATGAAGGGTCAAGGTCGTAGGCCAGTTTGGCGTCATTGAACGCCAGTTTGAATTCTCCAAGGCAATAATAACATCTTGATCGTCTGAGAAATAATTCTATGTCATCTTTGGTGTTGGAAATTAATTCATTATATTTCTTCAATGCTTCATTCCAATCGTCTTTCTTGAATAAATCGTCTGCTTCTTGAAGGGCATGGGTGTCAAGGTTGTCTGTCATTTTGCTGCTTTTAGTATTGCCCCTCGATGATCATCTGTAATCAAACAATTGTTTTGAATACATGTGCTTCTCTCTTTGTGACTTCAATACAAAAGGAAATTAATATACTTAATTTCATGTGATGAGCATGATTTTCAAGTGTAATTACAGTACATGTATTTTCAAAGAAAGTGCATTATGGTGTGAACTTGGAATGGGCACATACGCTATTACATTCATTTCGTTTTCAATTCAAGATGCACATTTCTTTTTTAAATACCTCGAGGCTATCAAGGAAATAGTACATACTTTGAGTGCACAACTAACCAATATTATAAACAATAAACCCGTGTGTGGTATTGTATGATAATATATATTCATGTGTACCTGTTTTACTCAGTAGAATAAATAGCTACATGTTAGATCTCGTTCAGGCTTGCATTGTACATGGCCTTCCTTCACCTGGTGGTCGACCGCATACAGCTTGTGACCAACACCAAACAAAAATTAAAACAGATACTCGACAATATTTAGCTCAAAGATGCAGAAGGTAGGCATTCAACTGATAACAAACATATTTAATTTATTAAAACTTTAAACTGTTATTCTATTATCGACTGCACTTTCATTTATCCTCGAAACTTATCATCCGGCAAATGCGGCAGGGGATTCGAGGATGACGTTGAATGTGACCAAGACGTTTGTTTACTCCTAATGCAGACATACATGCAGTTGACATATTAGCAGTAACATTCATGTTGAATGTACGTTATCATATTCCCGATACACCTAATAATCGTTTCCCTAAAAGGAGTAAAACGTGAACCCCAGCAATGAGTGAAAATGCCTAAAACACAAATAATACTGTATTCAGACCCATGTTAAGTATTGGCACTAACATTATATGATAGCAAATGACGTAGATAACGGTATACCAATGTATCTATTCTTAGTTACTATACATGCATTTGAACATGGAAATGTTTCGTTTCGTTTCTTGCATAATTGACATGGGTATACTTTCACGAAGCTCTCTTATCTATTAAGTGACTGGTAGCGCTCTCTTAGCAGTGTACGTGTACTAGCTATCGGCAAAGAGAGCTCTACCACTCTCTTAGTAGATAAGAGAGCTTTGTGGAAGGATGGGACTCAAACGAACAAAGTACAAACTACATGTACTTGAGTATAATGGTCATTCAGGTATACGGTGTTGACCTAAGATACTCGGAAGTGGATGTCTGGCGACTAGGTATCTGTAGCCTGTATGACGGTAAGTTACAGATAGGTACATACTATTTTCACTCGCTATACTGCATAAACCATATTTTAATGAATATGATGAAGTATTTGCTTTTCGGGAATGTGTTTTATTTCTAAATTGTAGATCGCAAGACCACAATCTTTTAGAATAAAATGCTGCAGACGTGTCTACCATCTCTCTTGTTGGCGTCAATAGACTACTAAGTTTGTATATGCTGCAATGATAGCCTACCTTTTTTTTAAATCTGTAAATACTCTACATACAGGACACTTAAAACACGGACATGCTTTTTTTTAAACTGTCACCACCATGTTGTTCCATCCCTGCATGTTGTTCAATACAGTTGTCAAGAATACTATTGTCGGACCAGGTCTATTGCTAACAGAGGCAATACAGGGTCTTACGTATACAAGGGTTGACAATCTCGATGGGGGATGGTAACCTGAACAGATATACCAGCTGGAACACTCCATGGAATATGTCTGTCTGTCTGTGTGTGTGTGTGTGTGTCTGTGTATGTGCGCGCGCGCACGTGCAGTTTCTTAGTATGAACAAGAACCAATGCTATTCTCAATAGACGTGCCTGCGGGGACAGCCACGGAGCCAGAGCAGACAATCTGATAACTTCAGACCATCTGATTACGTCAGACCATCCCCACATGTAGTGTCGTGCTGAGATGTGGGGCATGAATCATTCAAAGTACGTAGATCTATACGTAGCGCGAATATATTCCTCTTGCAATCACCAATCAAAAGTACATATTATAGGCCTATCATCGTATACAGTAAGTAGGTGCGTGGTTGTCGGTGTGTCATGATTCAAATAAGATATGGGTAACAATTAAAAGTGGGCTCTATGTTGTACTCCTAGTGGGCAATGAATTGAATTCCGAGCCATGTCAGTATTATTATTATCCTTATTGAACATTGCAACAGTATCCTTGGAATAATGTAGACATATATATACTTAGTATTGGGTAGATAACATCATAAAATAATGTCGCCACGAGCAATAAAAATTAGGATTGGCAATTCGTGGTTTTCGGAACCATCTTTACTTTTACCCGAGGTTTCACGTTTCATATTGGCACCCATAAGTATAAGATCAAAGAGTTAATAATGGTAAATTATAGTATAATACATGTAGTATAATAGGGACTGCAATATAGCATTCTGCGACATAACCTTGAGCATCGTTGAATGCTGCACGATGTAGTTCTAGAGGGATGTCCACATGTGTGCGCGTTTTGGGAATGTTTAACAGAATATGTATATAGCACTAGTACCAAGATACACAGAGGTATAATTTTAAAGTAAGACTACGGCACTTCCGTTTACCAACCTCGTACTTCAGACTGGTCCTTAGTATCAATCTCTGGCAGCGTCCAGGCCAGTCTCAGACTAACATCAGTCGCAGACACTGCTAGACAGACAGTTGCTATGGACGTGATGGGTCGGGTTACACACCATGTGATGTGCCTCTAGAGGCGTTCTACTGGCACGTGCGTGTTTGGCTGAAGTAGGATAACGTTTCTAGTAGTCTCAGCACGATGCCTCCTGGTAGTATGTGTGTTTACCATCTGAAGTGACCTGTGACACAACTACACGTGTTCCCATACCACTCGTACAACAAACACAATCATTTCAACATTTGTCTTTATTTTAGCAAAATTGTGTATATTGAAAAGAAAAACACATGAAACACACACTTGTGATCTGTCTGGCTCTGTCTCCGGCATAAGGAGGTCGTTATCTCCATCTAGGTATATATATATAGGTAGTTCGAAGTGACATTAGTGCTGCTGTACGAGTCTGTATTTAAAGATTGGGGTTGTCATGGTTGTGATTATTCAGGAGTGGGAGCAAACGGCAACATGATATACTAGTAGTAGTCATCCACGGACACAATCAAGTAAATCAGTATTTCTTGCTCTATTTTATCAATCTCTCTACTGCGCTCCCCGTGACGTCTATATATTTTCTTCCTCGTAGAACCACGGGAGCGGTTTTCATAAAGTTGTTACAACTTGTAACCTACACTTATTTCTTCTGGAATAAAATATGTTTAAACTAAAAACACCCGTGACGTAAATTTTAGCTGGTATAGACCTGTGTTGATATACCTATGTGTATGCAGTATGTACCTATGCGGAGTTGTTGATTTTTTATTTATTTTTAACTTGATAATTAGCCATGCATCTATATTCAAGTACGTTTTGATATGTGGTTACTTAGCATATATCTGAGGCTGTACACCAGCGTGTGTATCTACTTTTTTTAGTATTTGATTCCTAGCATGAAGGACAATCTCAACAATATATTATCTTTGAAATATAATTATAACAGCCATAATTTGCGACAACAATGTAACAACTAGACTAGTGCACCCATGCAGGATTATCATAATAGGGATCAAACATACCGGGTAAATAATAATACCAAATAAAATCTTCCAATGTTGATTAGTGGACATTAGAATGTACACATCACCATATAGTGTAGATTTCATTACAAATCACCATTTTGTGCAGATTGATAAAATTAAAACATAACAAAATAAATGTAAGTAGATATAGCGGCCTACATTGGACTAGATGCAAAACAATATGAAGACATGCTGGACCTATATGTGGTACATCTTCTATGAGGCAATAACTTAGAACAGGCGCCCATCTAGGATATCATGTCATGGCTACAACATCTACATCTACTCACACATGTACGTTGTTCATGACATGCTAGCTTATTACATGGAGGGAGTTAAACCCATTACCATCATCAAGGATCATAAACTACTGTACTGTATTGTAGGCAAGATAAACTGGAAATACATTGTAGGTTATTATGTCCATACTATGCCCTATATCAGTCCTTGGGTAAAGTCTTGACAGATATGGAAGTAGACACAGCCAATCATTGCTTTTAGATATGTAGGCTCATTAATTATGATTATGTAACAGGACCATGCTGATCCTGAGTTGCTGGATTGTGAATTCAACGCTCTACCGACTGAGCCAAAGGGGTAACCCCGCTGGCCGAGACCAGTAGGAACATCTTATATCACACTCTACATTTAGGTCATCCAAAACGTTAACCTGACATGATTGTAACATAACAGCAATAACCCATATATGAATTAAGTATAGTGTCGACCATGCACATAGTGTTTGTATGCCCGGGTCTGGTTAGAACAAAAATAGCAACTACAGACCAAACAATTGCAAGTCACAATCCTTCAACAAGACTAGGTAGTTTTCTGTTTGTGAAAAATAATTGTAATCTCCACCTGTTGTCAATACACCATCATGAAAATCCATTTACTCACAAATCGCACAAATCACTTCTAACAAAATTCTGCAACACATTTGTATTATTCATGATTATATGCCTTCTATAAACATAGCCAAAAGGCTAAACAAAAATATCAAGTAATATTCCACACTAGAACTTGTACTCGGCAATATTAATAAATGGTCAGTAGCTTTCTTTGGACATCTATTGGTTCAGGTATTCTTGCAAGTTCTGGTATTGGAGGAAGAATGATACCTTAAGCCGAAGTAGAAAACTTCCATAAAAAATATCTACCATCCCTTAATTAATTTTGTTGAGTATAGATATATATTATATATAAATTGGAATGTTTTCTTTTGTTGGTTAGCCAGCTAGTCAACGGCTACTGTGAGAGTAACTGGTATATGGTCAGTGAGGGTTGGTTAGCCAGCTAGTCAACGGCTACTGTCAGAGCTACTAGTCAACAGCTACTGTCAGAGCTACTGGTATATGGTCAGTGAGAGTGGCCAGACGGCTGATGAACCTGAACTTGCTGCTTCTCTGAAATAAAACATCAATTCTTTATACGTCAGCAACAATGAAATATTGGATTGGCATTTAAACCTTGAAATGGAATAACAAAATATCTTGATGGTAATCTGTTCCACGAAAACAATTACTTCACATTTTCTGTTAATTTAATCTAGATATTTATGGCTATTTTTGACTAGTTCTTAGCTACAACTACAAAGTACATTCACTTGACATTCATATAATCATGTTTGTACTTCCAAAAACCTTTCTACCGCTGTACGGTAGG
>JAULBP010105583.1:0-10475 GCA_032355345.1 Lepetodrilus pustulosus | reverse complement strand
TAATTATTTGGGCTAATTGGTTTTGTCCTTGGCATGTATCTGTAAACACGTCAAATAACCATTCAGTGTAACTGTTAAAGTTTAATTCAGAACGATGTATGACAAGCGGTGGTGCTATTTAGCGGCTAGGGAGTAGTATGTATCCAACTTGTAGGCAAAGTTCATTGATCGGTGCCCGACTCTGCAAAGGTCATGGGACTGATTTTACAATGTGTTCTTTCAAGGATATACATATATATATTCAAATGCAGGGAAACGTGAGGCAACTTGTGCTCTGACATCATTCAACATTCTATAATCCAACGATTAATTCATGATGGTCAGAGGGATTTCAGATACAAGTTTGTTTACCTTGCCTTCGTGAGATGGATGTGGTGTTAGATGTAGAATAGTCAATTAATGTGTCCAATGGTATTGCTAATGAGAGGAAGCGACCTATCGTTAGACAGTCCTTGACCTTCCTCAGACCAATGAGCAGGTGTTGTCCAGTGCCTCGTTAGCACACCTGTCTCACACCTCGTTAGCACACCTGTCTCACACCTCGTTAGTATGGCACCTGTGAGTACAGGTATTTTGGACGTTATACTACTGTTAACATTAATTATATAACGGGTGTTTTCTCTTTCTTGCTTGTCGATGAATGCAACACTTTACTGACAATTTTAAGAATCAATACAAGGAAGGTCTACCACAATGGAATTAAGAGCGTTATAGATGTGTTATATAAATACTTGTTAATCTCTGGGTAGTTAAGGTGATGTATGGACCTGGATGTTTTGGCGGTGGACCTTTAGGCCCCAATTAGTGAAACCTGTTCAGTGTTTCTAATGTAGTTGAGCTAATTTTAGCAGGGATGGAACTTGCTTTAAATATTACTCGCCCGAATAGTGATACAAATAACAAATGTTTACGAAAAACATGAATTTCTACTAGCCCTTGGGATACCTATAGCATTGGGAGAAATGTCCCTGTTTTAGTAATGGCTCATTTTCTGTCAATATCTTAATTTGATTATAATTTGTTTGCAAGGTACATCTAATTTATTCTTGAAGTCAGGGTTTGACAGTAAGGATGCGAATTTGCCCAGATTAGCAAACCATTTTCCTACAGTTACGGTACATGTCCGATAGGGCACATGTACAGGTCACTCAAAACGTTGATGTAGTGCCCTGGAAGTGTATCAAAAATATAATGATATCCATTTCCCTGCAATAGTCTCCAGGTAGTTCTGGGCAGCACGATAATGCCTTGTACAGATCGCTAATGACAGGGATGATCAGTCCCAGCGCAGATTCAAAGGACGTTACCTTGGTGATGGAAGATTACTGCCTTGACAGGAAGTTGTAGTGATGGGAATATTGGTATTGACGTATGTCAGGCGTTCAGGTGCTTCAAAGAAGTGCCGATGGAATGACAATGTTGTTTCCCATTGACCTCGCATCCCAGAGCTCCAGACTAACATTTTGACTTACTTGTCTTCATGGCTAGTCAGTGCAAGATGCGAAGGCACTAAAGGTGCTATGTGTTATATAAACAACAGGTTGCCTGCAGTGCAATTTAACTTGACCCTGTATTTCGGGCATATGTTAGTGTAGAGACCTGCATCATTGGGTTCATCCCGGAATCTGTCCGTGGTAATAGCGCCGTATAGACAGAACATGATCTGTGAATGCTTCGTCGTGCATGGGTGGAAAATTCTCAGCTGTGTAGTAAAGCAATAACGCTCTTATGTGCATACCAACCTCTGATGATCTACCGTACTGTCGAACCCAATGTTTACCCATGCAAAAGCCTGCTTATTTGACTCGTCTGAAAGCTGATTACTCGCAAAATACCTCGCAGACACTCGAAAATGATGCAATTTGAGTTGTAACAGTGTCTCAAGGGTAATTATGACTGCCAATTTACAAGTCTTGGTCCAGCCCTGATCACTGCAGTAGAGGGTGATCACTACTGCTGTAGAGGGTGATCACTACCGCTGTAGAGGATGATCACTGCTGTAGAGGGTGTTTGTGTTTGGATAGACCTTTGCTTACTGTGGGTAATGAAGATATATCTCCACAAATCCATAGGATATACCAATAAATTATAGCTGATCCTTCCTGATTGCATCAATTTTGATTAAATTATGTATCTTGTGGAAATATAGATGTACTGTGAGTCCATCCATGCCATAACCAGCACAGGTATTGTAGCTCTTGTTGAGGGAATCACCTGTCTGAGCATTTACCTTAGGGTCTGTCACAGTTACAACTGACGAGGGGAAAGTAACATTTTGTTAAAGAAGATGGTGGAGCAGTGATTGATCCGTAGGGAGACATCGAATTCTAATAAATGTGCACCATTTGTCTCAGTGCTGAAATGTGTACTTGGTCTATCATGTCGCTGATAATTTCTGTAGCTCAAATAACAGAATAACCTTTGGGATAAAGATGGTCTTGCAGATTCTGTTTTTGATTACTCATGAATTATTCTGAAGGAGGTTATACTCTAGCTTCTGTTTGTGACCAACAGTCTGAAGAATGTAATCCAATTTCTGCCAATTCTTGTGGTATACCCGGAGCGACTGCTCATTTTCTTTGACATGCCGTGTTCTGGATGTCTGTGACATGTTCTGTTAGAGCCAGGCCGGACATGTTCCGTTAGTACGGCCGGACCAGTCTGCTGACCAATCAATGGGATCAATAGTTTCTGTGTGGGGGCAATCGACCAATCAACATCACCTGTTGCACCTGCACCTCCTCGAACAAATATTGGATTGGGATTCTCAGCAGGGATTAGTCTGAACATGCTGATTAGTTGTTCAAGTATGCTGAACAATTGTTCAAATATGCAGTATTTTGCATTGCTGCAGTTCAGGGGCCACAGCGGTGGGAACCCTTGTGAGTGGGGTCTGCACAATTTCATACATTGTTGTGTATGGTCTGATGTATAGAACATGTTGAAGACTACTCTTCTGGGACAGGCTAGACATTGCTCTGGCTAATGGAACAGAAAGGAATATGTTGTCTTCCAACTTGGTTTTTCATATCTGTTATAGACCAGTTGTTGACTAGCAAGAACATTATTGCAGATCTTGTGTAGGACAGTTATCATGTTGATATCTCAATATGTTTGTACATGATGCTGCACATGCAAATCATCCAATCGCTATTATTTAAAAAAAAATTACTAATTACATTTTACTCATTTTGTACATGTACATGTTATGGATATGTATTAGTTTCCAATTTGGTAACGATTCTGCGTGTTTAATGGGTAAGAATGTGTATCAGACTCGGCAGAAACGCCGCAGACTTGTTGCAGCTGAAATTGGTCTTGCGGCGTGTGTTTAGCTTCATCCTCAATCCAGCGGAAAACATTGGCTGGCATTGCAATCGGCTTGGGGAACATCAATAATTGATTTTTGTTCATGGAAATACATGTAGCATGCATTGGAGGTTGGCGGTACCAGGGATCTCGGTCTGGCAGATTGCAGGATCGCCCGTCATTCCTCACTATTGCTTCCTAGTAAACTCTGCAGTTGCCTGATCCTGACATTGATAGATGGATCTGATCACATTCTGCTTGTTATGTTTGCCTCGATGAGGCGAGAACTCGCTAGATTGCCGTGGGACACGGGGACACGGAGACAGTCTCCCCCTCAGAGCTTTATTTCCAAAGTAAATCCGGTGTGAAGTGGTCCCATCAAAATGTTTCCTGTTTGGTTTTCGTGTTTGGATAACTCCTCCGTTGCCATTGTATTGAAATTGTTGATTGGCTGTGATGATTGTTAAACAACTGTTTACACATCTGAAAGCATGTCTGAGATCATGATGAATCCTTTTAATAAAATGTATTCAATTTACGTTGGCAATAGCTTATCATACTTTGAAGACAGGTCTAATGTTAACAATTGTAATCTATTGAAAATCGTTACTAAAAGTTCATAGTCCAGCAGAAACACTCATTTACTTTTAGATAAATTTTGTTCAGTCATGTTTGAAAAGGAATTTAAGAAACAAACAGCCTTCATAGAATGAACATGGAATGAATAATACTATTGAATTAGTTTTGCCAAGAAGGAGCTTACTCTGATATGGTCTTAACCCCGAGATGCTGAATTAATGATGTTGACCGAATTCTTTCAGGACCATCACCATCACTAACACTGGTCAGTTGGACACTCCTCTAATCTCCAAGTTTAATTTGGCCACAGGCGCTTGATTCTTGACCAGCAATCCAGATAGCTGGGTCACTTTGTGTTGTCTGACCATCATGATCACCAAATATGTTCCTTGATAGCCAGAAAATATGTTCCTTGATAGCCAGATAACTCGTCGATGCCTGCGATTGATATTTAATTTATCATTATTACGCTGGCATGAGCATGATGGAGTGCTTCTAGAGCAGCAACCTATACAGGGACAACCAGTACAGCGCCAATCTTCTACAGCAACTTCTACTGCGACAAGCTTTACAACTGCAGCCTGTATTTCAGGCAATGGTTTAAGAAGCTAGGCTACACTGCAGAGCACTGTTGATGATGCATTGTACTGTAATCTGACAATAACTAGATTGTAGATCGATTGCAGACAATTCAATTGGGTCCCTTCTGAATCGTCGCACGACACGGACATGTACAATATTGTTCGGTTTTGGCGACGTGAACCACTAATAACTATTACAACATCTATTTACCAGTACATTTTACAGTAAATTTGTATCGGGCAATAAACTTACCGGTAGTAATGAAGTACATGTATTGAGAAAATGCCAAGGTTATCTTGTTCTGAATCCAGTTGAGAAGACCCATGTAGAAACAGACTTTAAAGAAGTTGGCTTTAATTCTCATTTTGTCTTTTAATAGGAATAAAATAGTTTGCTGTTTATGACAGCTTGTATATTGGTTAGGTTTTGCTATGTGCAACACCATTCCTTTCCAGTAGCACGGAATCTGACAAGACCCAGATTGTAGATCGAGGTTTGGTAATGTAATATCTTCAGACATGTAGAGTGGAATGGGATTGTAGTAACTATGTACAGCATGCTTGGTCCTGCTGCTACTTACTGGCATCAACATGCCCGCTGGTCCCCACTTGTCGCTGGGTTGAGGAGGGATGAGAACCATCGACCCGTGGGCGAGGAGGCAGATTTCAAGTATGGCTGACTAAGCTTGCCGTGATACCAGGAAGAAATCAATAGAATGTGTCCCGTGGGACCAGTTCAGACAAGAATATATCCTCCAGTTTCAGCGGTTAAAACTGGCACTTGTCCTCGTGCCCATGCTTAACGGTATCATGAGGACGAGTGGAAATTTATGATTTCTTAAAACTTACGCATTATCAGGAGTAGTACTCCAAAGGGATGATTTTTACTTCCGCGCTTTGGTAGGGCAATATCCTGTTGAGAATACCAATAGGGTAGATTTGTAAATTAATTGCCCTCATTACGAACTTTTTGTTGATTTGGCTTTTATCAGCATGTTTTTGATGTATACACCATTTCTACATGTTTTATTATTAAATTTATGGTTCAGATTTCAGAACCAGAAAATATATTTTGCTATGCAGTGATCGAAATAGACCTAGGGGTCATTTGCAATGTTAAAGGTACATGTATCTGTGTGACCCCCTGAAAATTGCAGATTTTACCACCATTAACATTGGGCCTATGAAAAATGACCCCCTGATTATTTGTTTGTATTTCAAACATTGCTATGTATGGTAAAGACATTGACCATTGTGATTGTTTACTTATTGTGTGCAGAATCATTGTAAATGTATGCTTTCATAGTGTAGACTTGTCAAATGAGTCTACAATGTAGACTGGTCATGTCATGATGTAGACTGAGGCCACATTATAGACTGTTAACGTGTGGCCACAGTATAGACTGGCCAAGTCAGGTCACGATGTAGACCAAGGCCACATTGTAGACTATTGAAGTTAGGCCACAGTATAGACTGGCCAAGTCAGGTCATGATGTAGACTGAGGCCACATTGTAGACTGTTGAAATGCAACCACTGTAGACTGCCCAGGTCAGGTTCACGTTGTAGACCGAGGCCACATTGTAGACTGTTGAAGTTAGCCCACAGTGTAGATTGGCCTAGTCAGGTCACAGCATAATGGACTATGATGTGGCACGAGAAGTCTTGATGGCAGCTAATTGATATGGATATTGGCAGAAACTGCACAGTGCTCAATTAATTGAATATTTATGGGTGCTCGTCTTTGCCATGCAGTTACCATGGCAACAGAAATAAACCTGACAAGGACAGCAGGATGATGGAGATAATGTGTTGTTCTACCAGTGTTTTACAATTCATGCATGTATTTTTGGTTTTGATTGTGTGGATGTCTTTTCTGGTATGTTTGTATTCTATCTTGGTTAATGGAATTGTGAGAAGAAGTACAGATAGCAATTCAGAGAAAGTTGATGTCATTTTCTAACAACTGATTAAAAATAATATTGAAAACATTGATGAATCATCATCCAGCTTTACCCCTGTACAACCTGCCAGCCATAAAATTATTCCAATATTCTTAACTTGAACAGTAATTCTTGTGTTTAGATCATTTTTAGATTGTGAAACTGTTTTGGATCATGTCAATTCTTGATACATTCTATATTTTATTGTATCATCTTTTTGATTGAGGACATATTTTATCATTGCTATTACTGTCTGATCAACATAGATAATTTTTTGGCAAGTTTTGAATGCGGGTTTTCTGAAAGTGAATAATATTAATCTAATCTAATTGTAACCATGTTTAACAGTAGTTCATATTTTTCCTGTGAATGAGCAATAACCGTTTTGTGGTAGAACTCTGAGTGGGATCCTACACCTACAGCACCCACACCACAGTATCGACCCTATGACTCAGACTGTAGATGATACGATGAGACAATGGGAGAGATTGAGCCCTACCACTTATTACTACTGGTGATGTCTGGCTTGGAACACGTTGATGAGCTGTAGCTATTGAGACTTGTATTCAAGAGCAAGTCCGTATTAGTATTACTCTACTTTGGGTCCATTTGTCCTCCAGCCTCTGTCTTTCTATCTCATCGCTTATGCTGTGACGTAAAGCACAAATTCATACATTCATTCATTTCTATCTCTGTATCTTTTTCTTTCTCTCTCTCCTTTCTCTTTCCTTCTTTCTTCCCCTTCTATTTTCTTCCCCTCTCAATCTCATTGCAAATGGATGAATGATTCCAGTAAACTCCATAATAACTCTCCTTCTCTCATTCTCTTTCTCTCATTCTCTTTCTCTCTCTCTCTCACTCTCACTCTCACTCTCACTCTCACTCTCACTCTCACCCTCGCTCTCACTCTCACTAATCTGACCTACCCTTCCCTCCATAATGTGACCAACATTGATCTGACAGAGTACACAGCAGGCTGTGAATGTGGTGTGTGGATTTGCCAAGGTCAGCGAGAATTGATTATTTTCGAAGTCGTCGTCAGTTTAGCCCGGGGCGATGTCTTTGTTTGGTAGGCAGACTAACCAAACTGTGATGAAAAATACAATTTGGGATTTTGTGTGCTGTGTTGTAGCAGGTTCTCGACAATAGGGTCAGGAAGTGGTTGAAATGAACTCTGGGAATTATGGAATTGCTATTTTGAATTTGATGGTAAAGGTCAAATATTGTGGAGCAGTGCTATCGCTAGTTCAGTGCTGTCAGTTTGGGATGTTACTCAATTAATTGCATTATTTCCATGCTTTCAACAGACAATTATCCTGATTGTCATCACACTTATTAGATTAATACATCACTTATGCTGGTGCTCTGAGCATGAAAGGACTCACTGTTATTCATGTACATTCTGAGAGAAGACCCATTAATGTTCAGCATGTTTACCTCATGCATCGCAGTGTCTGTGATGGGAGTTGGAACGGGCCCAAGATCATGCCTTCCTATGTACAATGTTACAGCACCTCATTTCCTCATTCCTGTCTCCCGGTGTTCAACTCGGTAACTAGTTTTCTGGTCTGGTATAACCAGATGCCATAAGAAATGCTGTTTTAAACAGTGTAATGACCATGAAAGGTGACCTGGTCAGCGAGTATCCTATAAACAGCTTAGTTTTTTAATTGACTTACGTCAGCAACAAAAACATTAGTTATCAACCTATTTTGACCAAGTTTTATGTATTTGGCTTCGTTGCAAATGGGTGAAAGATTCCCGCAGCAACGTTAAACTCCATAATCACTCACTCACTGTATTTGGCTTTGCCAAACTTTATCGAACATATGTCTAAAACTCCAGACTAATCCAATATAGAAAACTTAGTCAAAACGTGTCGCAAAGTTTGCTGACTTAAGTCTTAAGCTGTTTATAGGATACTGCCCCTGTTGTACAAATACCCCTCTCTCTGTCAATAAATAAAACTGGCAGGCAGCGATTTCAAGCACCTGTAAATAATGGAGATGATACTGATAGAATAGTAGTCGATTACCGCATACTAAATTCAAGGGCCCATATTGTCCTTGTCCTCCTGCTGAATGAGGTGACAGACAGGTCAAAAGGTGAGACAGGTAACGCGGTGGGATGGATGGATGGTTGGATGGATGGATGGTTGGATGTATAACGGCAGTGGCTGTGATACAGGAGGGTCTGTGTGTGGACACCCCCACTGTTGGTGTTTACTAATACTTGCTGTGTTAACATGCGACACATTCCTGACTGAAAATAGGACGCACTGTGTATGTGTTGTGCACGCCATGCTTGGCTTGAGCTCCGACTGTATTCTGCTGCATGAGTCTAGCCTTGCCTGCCATTCACGGTGTCAGATAATTAGAGCTTTGTTGTCACACTCACTGTACAAGTAGGACTCTGTGTCCAGAGGTGTAAGCGGCTTCTTGTATTTCACCGCTTGGGTGAACTATCAATGTATTGGTGACAGTCACTGTTCAAAATTGAAACAGTACCATAGTTGATCTATGGACTGAATTTGTAAATATGTGATCCAGAAGCAGAGTTCAGCTAACAAAATTAACACTAGTCCGCTAGCCCGGGCCATTTCTCCCAATGCAAAAGGTATTCTAAGGTATTGACACGTTTCATACATTGATCTAGGCTTACGGTATATAAGCTATTTTTTCGAGTATAGTGCCTCCTTGATATAACACGGTCCGATACACAGCGGATTCGGATATAAGGCGGGGTCGCACATGGATCCCATTTTTATTTTCGTTATTTCCCTGTAGTATCATATAAGGTGGGGGTATAACATGGACCCCAACTTAAGTGTTATATCGAGGGGGCACTGTATGTACAATATAAACAATAACAAGATAGTCTCCGGGTGAAAAATTATGACTGAGCGAGTGTGTGATTATGACTGGATGAGTGCGTGGTTATGACTGAGTGAGTGCATGATTATGACTGAGTGAGTGTGTTATTATGACTGTGTGAGTACGTGATTATGACTGAGTGAGTGCGTGATTATGACTGTGAGTGTGTGATTATGACTGAGTGAGTGCATGATTATGACTGGATGAGTGCATGATTATGACTGGGTGAGTGCGTGATTATGACTGGATGAGTGCGTGATTATGACTGGATGAGTGTGTGATTATGACTGGGTGAGTGCGTAATTATGACTGGATGAGTGCGTGATTATGACTGGATGAGTGCGTGATTATGACTGGATGAGTGCGTGATTATGACTTGATGAGTGCGTGATTATGACTTGATGAGTGCGTGATTATGACTGAGTGAGTGCGTGACTTGGTGAGTGTGTGCTATTGGCTATCCTCCTCCTACAAGCAGATCGCCAATACATCTCTGTAGCCCCAGCTCGCTCAGCTCTAAATATAGTAATTAGTTGATGTAAGCCATTTACCAGGTGTAGACGCCAGATCAATAGTGTTTATATACATACTGCACAGATCCCTGCCAGCAGCGAGACGTCCACAAGCTGTTGCACGTACCACCGCCGTACCATACGCGTGTCAGCTCATAAATACACATCTATTTAGCTAGCAGTCCAATAGGCAGTAGGTGTAATCAGTTGATTAGTCCATGTTGTGGTATGGTATGATCAATATATCTAATATTGCGGTATGCTGTGATCAATATGTATCTCGTGTTGCATGTTAGCAATGTTATTATCTACCAGTTTGTGGTATGTTGTGATCAATATTTATCTGATAGATGTCACCTTGACACGCAAAGCATGCACATTTGACTGTTCTTCAAATAAATGACTCAGAGTATGCCATGTGATAGGTCAAAAATGATGCAAGACTAATACTATGTGTACTTGTATTGTTGAAAATAAGAGTAATTTGAGTCGTAATTATCTCCAAGCATTACTTAAATTTGCACAAATTTGCACCCTTAACCTTCTCCCTGCTGGATTAATTTAGTGTGACGTTACGTTGCCTGCTGAATAAAATCGGCAGGTATTACGTCACCACTTGGGGGTAACATTCAAGACAGCTATGCTCTGCGAATATTGCCTATATGAAGCAAACATTGTTT
>JAULBP010105572.1:0-10475 GCA_032355345.1 Lepetodrilus pustulosus | reverse complement strand
ACTACTACTACTACTACTACTACTACTACTACTACTACTACTACTACTACTACTACTACTACTATTACTACTACTATATTACAACTACTACTATTACTACTACTACTACTACTACTACTACTACTACCCAGTGTTTATGTCGAGTTAATTATTTTGACGTTATTACACGCCGTAACTCGCTACGGTAAGCTACGCAGGTTCGCAACATCAGTTGACTAGTGTCGGTAGACATGACCACGCGTTTAGCGTCAGTGTCTCAAATAAAAAGCTGGGATGGATTCAAACTTTAACGCCGTCACACGGCGCAACATACTGCGGTACGCCACTCCGGTTCGCGGCGTTAGCTAACGAGTGTCGACAGACATGATCGCCCCTATTGCGTCAGCGTCCCAAGTGTAAACTCACGGACACTTATATACGTTTTCACGGTCATTGGCCAGATGGTAAGAGTGCATGTGTTGGCTACTTCTGATTGGTTCAATTACCGGCGTATGCAAGCACACACGTTTGAAAGTTCAACACACATGAATTCTGGAAAATGTTAAGGTGGGTTTATACTTTTGACGCCGTCACCCGGCGCAAATCGCTAGCACACATTTACAAAACACTCTAGATTGAGGTTCCTGAGAGTATTTATTTGGGCTGCCCGTTATGCGGCGAAACCCCGCTAACGTGGAAAGTAAATGGTGGTTAACGCCAGTGAGCGTGTTGCGGCGTGTAACGGCGCCACAAGTATAAACCCAGCTTTCAACTGCTCAGACGCGCTTTTGAGTATACGAAATGACAGCTGAATCAAACTGCATAGACACAACGAACTTAGAAATACGTGTACGCCATCTGTGTAAATATATGTATATGGAACGAACGCATAATTAACCATAATAATTATTCACCCCCCCTCAAAACTAGTCCGAGTATCAAAGTACGGTACTCATTCATTGCATTAACCAAGTTCGAACCACCAAGCAAACACATAAAACATCTCTGACAAGCTGTCATCACGAGTCGCGTCTTTCCACGACCTCCACCCCTCCTCAATCCACTCCAATCCACTCCAATCCACTGGCAACCCTCCGCACTTCAGGTGATGCAGAAAATATATTGATGAAAACAAGCGTCTAGCTATTCTTGGTGGCGTTCAGACGACAGGGTAATATGTTGGCGCACGCTAATGGAGTGATACTCCTCGAATGACACATACGAGATATTTATCACACACTGTAGCAGACTTCAGATAACAGTCCCATGTCAGATATAGAAGGAATGAAACGTAACCCACATCCGTCAGAAATTGCCGTATTTAGGTTCGTCTGAAGGAGGGGGTGAATTGATTATAGGGAAATAAAAGAAAGTCTGTCGCGTTCCATGTGTTTGTCATACTTGTCTGGTCTTTGGTACCCATCCTGGTGACTGCCAGCTTATAACGTTTGACATTTATTTTAAACTTATATTTCTTTACAAGCATATTATACAAAAACTACCTCATAGATAATATTTCATCTGGAAAAAAGATTTACTAAAAGTTTTATTAAACTTAGGAGTATTAATAGTAGTAGTAGTAGTAGTAGTAGTAGTAGTAATAGTAGCAGCAGCAGCAACAGCAGCGGTAGCAGTAATAGTAGCATTAGTAGTAATAGTAATAGTAGAAGTAGAAGTAGTAGTAGTAGTAGTAGTAGTAGTAGTAGTAGTAGTAGTTAGTAGTAGTAGTAGTTAGTAGTAGTAGTAGTAGTAAGTAGTAGTAGTAGTAGTAGTAGTTAGTTAGTTAGTAGTAGTAGTAGTAGTAGTTAGTAGTAGTAGTAGTAGTAGTAGTTAGTTAGTAGTAGTAGTAGTAGTAGTAGTAGTAGTAGTAGTAGTAGTAGTAGTAGTAGTAGTAGAATAAGTCTCTGTAATTGTTATCTCAAACTTTTTAGCTTTAATATTGTTAGGAATGTTTTATTTTATAAGGAATGCAATAAGTTGAGAAAACATGATTACTAATTTGAAGAAATTTATCGAGCATAACTTTCTAACGCACTTGCTGATCCTCGCATCTCTGACAATACATGCTTGTACGTATACTAGTCTGGCTTTATCGATTTAGAAATGCATTTACCATGTAGAGTGTAAACACACAACACTGGAGGGAAATAGAGATGATGGTTGTATGAGGTGCAACGATAAGATAAATATGTCATCGAGGTGCAACCCGAGCAAACAAAAAAAAGAACACTTTACAGATGTGAATATTAGATGCTACATTAAAGAGCCTTAACGCATGAACTATAGGTTCAGCATTAGATATTGATTACATAGAGGTTCAACCCGTGAGATAAGAATTAGGGAGGTGCAATATGTGAGATTAACATTACAAAGAGGTGCGACATATAATATATTAGAATATGTGAGATATCAATTACAGATACCTATTCTACTACTACTACGTTTATTACTACTACTACTACTGCTACTACTACTACTACTACTACTACTACTACTACTACTATTACTACATCACAAGTAGTGAATACCTTTCTCTAATAGCAGCAGTAGTGAAAGGTACTTCTACTACAATTAGTGAATTAGTGAAAGGTATTCACATACAATATGTTTCGTATTACCGGGTAAACTAAAAGAAAAGAAGAAAAAAAAACGTAAATATATTATACTACTGCTAATACTTTTTTTTAATGGTGTTTAGAGTGGCTTTCTAGAATATTTCACTAACATCAAAACTTGTCAGTTTAGGGCGGGAGGAAACCCGCAACATCCATAGCGCTGAATGTTGCAGTAAACCTGCGAACTCCTGCTGATACTGACAGACCACCGATACTACTACTACTACTACTACTACTACTACTACTACTACTACTACTACTCCTACTACTACTACTATAAATAATAATAATAATAATAATAATAATTATAATACTAATAATAATTATAATAATAATAATAAAATAAAAATATTAATAATAATAATAATAATAATAATAATAATAATAGTAATACTAAAAATAGTAATACTAAAAATAGTAATATTAAAAATAAGAAATACAAATAAAATTATAATAAATGGAACACAAAACTAACATTTCAAATTTGTACTTCACCATTCTCGAAACACAGACCACAGACTAACATGACGCATGTTATCTAGGTACACGAACTAGATGCCACGCATTTTTAGCATGCTGCAGACAGGACACTCATGTAGAGGCCATCACCAATCACATAGAACTAGCATGACGACAATCAACTTACATCGCTAGTTCCAGACCCGAACAGCAGCAGATCAAAGGGGATGGCGGCAATGGCGTCGATGACGAACCATCCTTTGACATAGTTGACGGCGATCTTCTGCGGGTCGCTGACGACCTCTCCGTTGACGACGAACGTCGTCCGGAAGTTGATCAGGATGTCGGCGATGAACATGAAATCCACGATAAGATCCACGATGACCAGAGGGTCGGCCCGGCTGGTTTCGGCGATGGTGTCCCTGGTCTTTGGGTCCTGGTTCAGCTTCATCTTGATCTCCTCCTCGTTGAGCAAAAACGCCGCCGAGTACGGGGTAAAGACGGCAGTGTAGAGGACCAGGAGAAGGATGATCCAATCCCAGACCGCCTTGAACGGTGAGTAGTGGAGGATGATCATCTGGGAGGGGGCCTGCTGGATTTTGGACGGCGGCACCGGGTCGTAATAACTCTGGTCGTCAGAGTCGGTCCTGTCGCTTTTTGATTCCTGGAAAGAAAATACGCCACGGGGATCAGACTCTAGTTTTATAGTGCGGTATTCGTGTTCGGAAGGTGTTGGCCGTAGCCGTGCCCCGATTAAAAAGATGTCTTCCGTGCACGACGGGTTACGTGATGGCTTCTTAGAAAGGTATTTAATTGGTCTTGAAACGGCCCGTGCGGACCGTTGGCATGGCACTGATCTCATTAATGTAAGCTAGTCATGCGAGGCAGAGGGAAAAAACGCGATAAGTTTCAGCCAATAGAAGCTGTTGAATGTTATCAAAGACCCGTTTGAAGAATTTGTCTTGGATACAAATGTGTGTCACGGTTGGTATAGTTGTTAATTATTGGTGGTAACTTTACACGGTCATATTGCTTACTTTAAAAGAGAATGTGCAAGATGTATATCTGTATTTACCGTAAATTGGCTACAGTAAATTGTGTTGTTACGTGATACAACGCACAGCTGTTAAATAATTCATATCGGTTTCAGAACAACGTGCATCCTGTAGCAGTCAACCTCATAGACATAGATAGAATTTAGTGAAAACTATTTAAACTACTGTTTCTTTAAAAAGAAATATTATAACATAGTTTTTCTTTTAAAAAAACAATAACAATTTAACGTATATTTGAGTTTAGGTCTATAGCCGATTTCAAGATTATTTCACCTATATTACGTCTTGTCAGTTTAAAGCAGGAGGAAACTCGCAACATCAATAGCACTGAATCTTGCAGGAAACCTGCGAGCACCGGGTGGTACTGACTGACCAAGAATTGAAAAACAATTGAAAGCCAATTCTATCAAAGATCTCTGACATGGACTGACATAGAAACAGTGCCATTAAATGTTGAGATTCAATACGGACTTCTAAGCGGCATCGATGGATACGAGTAAATGTACAAAGTAGTACTACGTTTGCTTTTAAAAATGCATTCCCCATTGAACATGCATGTAATTACTTCAAAGAGCAGCGACGTTCACGATCATGGTACATAATGGAGTTTATAGTGACTGGGGAAAAGGTTTGACTTTCTAGGATGAAAAGTATTGCGTGTTCATCCAATTAAACTGCACTTGCTTACCAATGGTGCGTTCTCATTACCTTCAATTAAAAGTAGAAGCAGTAGTTGAGTAATAATCCTGACAATTGCTTTCCTGCTCGTTGTGACTTGATTGCTACCCGTCCACTTACACGAGTATAACATGTAGTCATACGCAAAAGTGTTCAGAATGGCCAACACGTTTTTTCTCATCTTAGTACTTGTACGATCTCTCACGAAGTATGGCAAGCTAATCAAGAATTATGACGAGCTTACATACGATATTGATGATGTGATGTCGTATCTCACATCGTGTAGGCTTCGTTTCTCGAAGCTCTCCTACCTAGTACGAGACCATTAGCACTCAGGTAGCGGTCTCTTACTCATGTCGATATAGGAGAGCGCTATGGTCTCGTAGTGGATATGAGAGCTTCGATACATGATACTAAGGGCTTGTAATCTCTAAATTGTGTAAGTACTAAGAAGTTCGTACGAAGAATTTGCCAAACTGGTTTTCTGCTTATGTTAATTTGTGAAGAGATATGTTCTCACTAAGACGTTCTTAGCTAAGACGTTTTGAGAATACGGCTGATCACTACGAGAACGCTGTATGCTCCTTTATAGTGAATACGAGAGCCCCGTGTTCACGTTCCGCCTTACATCTTTGTCCTTTTCCGCCACTTGCAGTTTTTCGGACTCCTCCGACTCCCGTTTCCGCTGAGACTTCCCGCGGAATTCCCGAAGTACTTTCAACATGATTATCTTGCTCTTGGCCTGAAATGAAGAAAGGATTATTTAAACCAAGCGAATACTATAATATTATTTTATAATACCATAACTATTATATCAATTAACGATAACCCTCAAGGGTACCTCCTAATCAAACCTATGGTCACCCGGAGCCCGAAAACGTTAACGAGAGCAACGTTACAAATTTCGTTTCGCTGTACTAACGAAACGTCATTATCTTTATCATTGCAGTATGGCCGATCAATAATTTCTACGCTTATACGATTATTTTCACCTATCCAGTGAACGCACTTTTTTTATAACAATACTAGAGTTTCCTGTATTTCAATTCTGTATACGGAAATATGAATAAGCTTGTAGCAATTACATTATATGATTGAACTGGTGACACTGATGCTAGATTATGAAATAGGTTTCTTGAACTACAGTAGTTCAATATCTTACATTTAATAAATTCTCAATTCACAGATTGGGCAGTGTGGGTTTCTTATAAAACACATTAGATGTTTTCACGTCTTAGATTTAAGATTCGTGCAATCCTACCAAAAAAATCCTATTGATTCTGAATCTTTCCCGACATGTTTAGTAATGACAGTGTTTCTTCCATTGAATGTCAGCCAACCATTAATACCAGAACCAGGGTAATTCTATTCGATAAAAAGGACACCTAGAGACGAAAATCTAAATATCTGAACAATAAAACGTTCACTCGTCCTTATGGTGTTACGCAAATAAACCGAATGGAGAATATTAAATCGAACGACAACATTCCGCCATGACTCTCGCTGAGCCTCAAATTGATTACAGCGAATCTTGACGATGATCTACAAATGAAGTCGTCGATAGTCTGATTGACAGCGGGTCTTGTATCTTACAATTTCTCCTTGACTTGGCCTAACTATTTCCGACAAGAAGATATGTTGGGTAACATTTTTACATAAAGGACCGTTGATCTAATTTCGAAAAGATCGTTTCCTGCGTACAAGGCAGAAACGTCCTTGAACAACTACAAGGGCAGAGGTACACTTGATACGATTTATGGGAGACGCCGAGGCATTATTTAAAGGCTCTGAAGTAATTTAAAGCACAATTTTGTTTGCTTAAATAGCATTAAAAACAGTTAAACAAATTCGATGAAAAACATGTAGTTGTACAAACAGAAAAGTAAACGTTGAGAATATGTGATCTGTATCATGATCAGTGGAACCCAAATCAGAAAGGAAAAAAAAAAGAGCATATAACGTAATGTTACAAATTGGGACTGCATTGCTGATTCGTTTAACAATACATTAGTACCACGTATTGAGAGCAACATGATTTACATGACGTCCACGTCACGGTGAGCGTCGGTGCACTGATTGACACTTGTAATGCTCATTTCCGGCAAGGCCGATAATCCATGCCAAGTTGACGCACAGTGCATACATACCACGTCAAAGAACTGATAAGATACCTACATGTAGGTTTTATTAAATTTGTTTTAAATTTTATTTTGTTTGGTGTGCGCTTGTTGCTGGTGTTAATAGCAACATCTATTCTGTTTCAGTTACGCGCACAGCGAAACAATCACGCTTTACCACAAATTAATATTGTTTCGATAATTCGATGATCATCGATACCCTACAAGCCTCTTTATTTATCCTATCGCAATTAATGTAAGCAATGTTTAAGTGTGTGTACATATCGTGTTAGCCGTCGTGTTAGTTGTATGGCGTTCTTTATCATTACTATCAATTATGTAGCAACATTGGTATATAAATAAGACATGTTTTGGAACGAGTTTAATATCAAATGTTTGATACCGTTAAAATTAGAGACAAACATATATTATCAACAACAATTTTTTTTAACGAAAGCTGTATTTTATAGAACACATAAACCGAGAAAATTGCTGACTGCAGTCGCCATTAAGTGCAATCATAGTTATTGCCTAACATGAATATTATATCTAGTTATCTATGCTAATTCTACGAACAGTTTGTCGGCCTCACGAACACACATATATTACATGTATACTATATTATGAAGCTTATAAACGGTGCATAAATTATGGCTGCAATTGGAGCTCATGGGTCAATTGCTAACAAAATGCTGGTGCCAAATCCAGTCCATCAACAGAATAGAACTCTACGCCTGGACTTAAGAAGTGTTTGCATTGGAAGACGGAGTCGCACCAAGACAAGCGAAAGGCCATCATGAAATACGATTTCCCTGTCGACTAATAACATTGCAGCGAGAGTGATTTCAACTGAAGGGCCAACGGTTTGTTTGCTTAATGTCGTGGCAATTTACTCTTCTACTAAAACGCAGCAATAATGATATTAAACTCTTTTAATACGTCTCTTAATCCGCCAGATAGTTTGTATGAGTCTCCCAAACGGGATTTTCTCTTTGACATCCGAGCATCTCTCTATCCGGCGTTGACTTCTTTGCAAAGGGTCACGTTCTCTTCAATAAGTCTCGGTTTGTCGATATAGTCTAACACGGATCCATTGGTGGCGCCGAACCGAGTTGTGTATTTATTCGAGCTGAACTCGAGATTTGCTTTTGGGTAACATTATCTAAAGTCTGTCAAAAAAAGTCGTTATCGCTGTCGAAGATTAAATGCGTATACGCTCAAACTTTTAAGATGTCACTGATGCTAAACCATGCCTTTAGAGAACCAACATTAGTGGTATATCAAGCTTCAATCCACCGCAGTCCAATAAAGCATTGTGTTGAAATGGTCTGTCAGTTTATAACTGAAATAAATAGTTATTTTTGGAAAGGTGTACTTTTAAACAATTCAATCACGTCTACTACAAGTTGTACTCAACATTGGAATATAATAGTATGCCTCTTTTTATTTCAAACAAGTGCCTTTAGAAATGTACGTTGCCGCAATGTAGCTTTGGAATAATTGTGACGGTGGATCTACAACACATGTGGTTATTCCTGAAAGATTATATAATTTTTCTTAAAGGGCATATTCATGCACCTTATCAAGAACGGTTTGATGTTCCGGAAAACGTTCATAATTCACTCTCCCATCCGGAACAATCACAATCGCTTTTTTTTTAGGAGTGAGGGGGGAGGGGGCGAGATTGCAACCATCTCACTCGTACTTGGTCTGGCGGCTTTAACGAGTTCGAACCAAAGCTTCTTACGATTGTTCTTGCTTCAGCTGACTAAGTACACCAGTGCCGTGAAAGCAGTAAACATGCATCACTGTCAAGTCGGCAGAATAATGCAATATGAGGACCGGTCCTCCGTCGGAACCGTTCTCAGAGACACAGACATTCGAATTTATCATTTCCGTAGACGCCTGGAAATCCAATACCAGTGGTCTAATGAGATCATATATTTACCACGTGCGACACTTACATTTGAACGGCTATCCCGCAGCGGCAAAGCAATGAGTAAAGATCGGACATGCCGGAGTAAATAGCCACCGGATGTCAAAAAGAACGCGGCGTACTGGAATAATGTACTAACACCGCCAAAAAAGTAATGTATGTTATCTGATGTAACATTATTCATTAACACTGCTAAAATAGCCGGTGCGAACAGTATTCATTAACGACAAACAGCTTTATTGACGCTGTACGTCGGTCTATATTTCCGTTATTAAATTAACGTGTCACTTGTTTACGATAATCTGGAAAGAAAAAAACGTATTTCATACACTTCCGTCATGTTAATAATAGTCTGACCAAACCGTATTAAGAGATTCCACTCTATCACAGACCATATACTTGACGGCACGCCGGACGAGAATGTGTCCGCGTGAATGTTATTCAACTAGAGGTTCCCGTGGGAACAAACTTACAGCGTCGACAGTCGCCCTGTCCGAAGAACCGTGACATTAAACGTGTCCGGTTTCTCGCGTTCACGACTACTCCGACCCGATATATCTATTGACACAGCCTCTTATGAGTTGGACGTCGGCGGTGTCAAAGAGCTCATCGCTACCGTCAGTACTTTGAGGGAACGCAAGAACGTTATTTTTATTTACCTTCATTTTAAAATAGGTTTTGGTTTACCAAATACAAGTACTCAATGATGACCGATAGTCGTCAAATTTCTATTGAAAACCCAATCTTCCAATTTGACAAGACTTTCGACAACATTGTTACTGGCATACCGGAATTTTCAAACCACGAAACTGTTTATTATCGCCACTGTTTTAATTACAAATGTGACGTCACATTGACGTGGAATCGATGTCTGCTTAATTAATCGAGGCTGTACACTCAACACCAACTTTTCTTTACGTTTCCATATTTCGACATACCAGTATACAATCCCACTGTATTCGACATTATATAGCTGCTAAACTGCATACTGTTTAAATTGCTTCAATATAAATGAAATAGTGTGTACTAGAATAATACTTCAAAAGCAATGACCCATACAATAGTCCAATTTAATACCATGTCTTTACTACGTAATTATATCGACCGAAACACTTGCTATATACTTCATGAACATTTTATATCGCAGTTACTACCAACATTCATCTTTAGTCCTTCCGTGGAGATCTCCGGCGCCCTTGACCCGATGACTAGCCCTGTCCTTGAGCTTACTCGTGTTCTGATCTCATTACAACCCGCGTTCATTACAAACGCAATATGTCACCTACAAGACACCATCTGAACCTTATAAGACTCCTAATTTCTCGCGGTGACGCACATAGCCCTGTTTGAACTTAATCCCTCACTGGAAACGCTGGTCCACACAATTCCTTTCAATTTCGAACACTAACGAGCACAATATTGAAATTATATAACGTTAGCCTGGAGCTTTGTGTTTTGTCAGGCTTGATGATTCGAGCAACGGTGATTATTATTTGAACATCATGGATAGCAGAGGATTATTATTTGAACATCAGGGATAGCAGTGATATGGACAAAATCTCAAAGAAGTGTACCCTATAAATAATCAGGGAACACTTCAGAGAGAGAGAGAGAGAGAGAGAGAGAGAGCGAGAGA
>JAULBP010105561.1:0-10476 GCA_032355345.1 Lepetodrilus pustulosus | reverse complement strand
GATAGTATCGTGATAGTAATTCTAACTATCGCAATACTATTGTGATAGTGAAATTACCTGTGATAGTCACCCCTAGTAGGAACAGTAGTAGTAGTAGTAGTAGTAGTAGTAGTAGTAGTAGTAGTAGTAGTAGTAGTAGTAACAACAACAGCATATTATTATTATTATTATTATTATTATTATTATTAATTATTACTGGTATTGTTATTATAATGCCAAACGGCAAACATGCTCCTCCTACGCCATTCTACCATCAGTCACACCTGTACACAACGCTTTGACCATCCAGTAGTATACTGTACGGTCTTCGGACGACGTCCAGTTTCATTGACCACTTGTATTAAAGCAAATCCATGAAGAATGAATACCTTGCTCATTATTGACCAATCAACAACCCATAATTCCCTTCACCCGTATAATAGATGAATCAGACTTGGAAAACAATACCTTCTTTGAAAAATGTCATTAAACTTGCCACCTCCTCAAGGCATAGTCCGTTCTGGTTCGGTCTCTGTATGACCATTCTACGTCCTAGCACTTAGGTTTACCTATCGGTAATTCAAGAATTATGACTGGTCAGAAATGTATTCGTCTCGCTAACAAAACAAGACTAAAATAGAGTCAATATTCCCCCTAAAACTGATTGAGTTAACATTACCCTCTGGCTATATAGAAATCAATGGAATTATGTCCGGTAATCCAAAATCGATGTTCATACGTGAATAATATGAATCCTTAAACAAACATTAACAACATGTAGAAAGCTTACCAATGGTGTGAAATTTAGCAGGTGTGTTTGTTGTCTATACGTCCAAGCACAAGCATCACTAGGGTGTTAATTAGTTTCGTGTAAGCAGCTTCATATTCTAATACCAGTGCTGCAGGAGTCATCACTTTCGACGTCGAATTCGCCCTGATTCTACTCAGCTAAACGTCAATCATTGTCCCAACATCTTAAGGCATTGCATGTTCATCTCGTGAAAACATCTACTCGAACATCAAAGACTGCAAAGTAATGAAGGTCGTACTTTGAAATCTTGGCGAAATCCATCTTTCTGAGATTTAGGCTTACTTTACCACTATGTGTGATGAATTGAACAGTCTACTAGCAGGGGAATCAAAATAGGGTTACACCGTTTGATACCGACGCCGTCAGTCACGTGGTTACTTCCGGTAAATAATTTGGTCGGTTTGGTAAAGGATGGTAGTATGACAGACTGTTTATCGATGAAATAATGCCAACCTGGAAGTTTTAAATAATACTCACTTTTTCTCAATTGTCTCAATCAAATGTAATTATTCAAATAGATATATAATCTAAATAATGAAGTACTGTCACAGGTGCGTACCTCGGGCATTTACCATGTATGTGTATGAATATGCTTACACTTTGGTTGAACGTAGATATATACAATCACCAACAAGAAAATGTTACCCTGTATGACTTTTGTTTTCAATTTACTAATCATGAACTATTTCACTCAAAAAGTCATATGTTGGCTTAATAATGGTCAAGAACACAAGGTCGCATAGAACACTTTAAGAACTGCATCTTTTTATAGTCGTTTTGCAATCGTATCGACTTCATGTCATTAACCCGTTAACGTTTTCAAAGGGCAAGGCCATTTGAAAATAGAATACATTTTGATTAGTATATTCTCAAAGCTATGCAATTTAACATTATATTTACGTTCTTTGTATTTTTGTTATTTAATTGAAGGTCACAAACGGGAAACGTTCTATTCAAGAAAGGAAAACGTACTTTGGCCT
Source organism: Lepetodrilus pustulosus (assembly GCA_032355345.1). NCBI lineage: Eukaryota > Metazoa > Mollusca > Gastropoda > Lepetellida > Lepetodrilidae > Lepetodrilus > Lepetodrilus pustulosus. Next base: position 8,706 of record JAULBP010105561.1, on the reverse strand, counting down.
AAATCACTATGATTTTGCCCTTTTAGTTGCTGTCGTAAATGTCAACTTCAGTGTTCTGCTGATACTTGCTGAATAGAATGTATTCTACTAAATTGACAGTTCGTAACTTCGTACTCTAGTTCAATCGAAAATAATGACTGTCTGTTGATGTGACTGGCTTCATCATGTAGTTGTATATCGTGGACCAAAGCCAACGGACTTCAGTTTTAACCCATCCCGAGAATCTAGCATCAACGTCCACGGAAGTTACCATCTCGACGTGGTAATGATAGAATGTGACGTCTAAACGTTCACCCAGTTCAAGCTAGTGATCTTGGATTAACAATTTAATTACACAGGCTGTTGAAGGTTGCTTCCTGTCACAAAGCGACCAGTTACGACCTCTGCGTAAGCTTAATGGCCACCGACAAAAGCCCTAAGTCTGGAGTCATTTCTGCCTCGAGTAGAAACACCTATATACTAGTAAATTATATCTGTCGTAGACATATCAGGTATCGTACGGTGAACGTACCAAACTTACGGATATGATCACTGGTAGTCTCTTGTCAATAATATCGAGTCGTATAATTGAATGTACCTGCGAATCTTACTTTATGAAAGAGGACCGTACCGATTCTGCGATTCGACCCCGAGTTGTTAGATTATAAGTTTAACGCTCTACCGACTTCACCAAATGGGTTACCCCACTGGCCGAGACCAGAAAGAGCATCTTGTATCACACCCGGATACATTTACACACACACACACACACACACACACACACACACACACACACACACACACACACACACACACAAACAAACACAAACACGAACGAACATACTAATGGATATAAGTATGCATACATGAATTTCCATGTTATGTAACATTGACATGGTCATAATAAAGTTTCCTTCGTGCGAACATTTTAAAACACATTCTACCAAAGTCAGAAATAAGTTCATCATTAATAAGTATTGCTGACAAGTCCATATTATTATTTACAGGTACACTAAATATATTTGGCATTTCATTACATCGGATATCATTGTAGAAGGAACAGTCAATTGCGAAATGTTGTTCATCTTCCACACAATTTTTACAAAATTTACAAAATCGATGAGTTGCAGGGATTGGAGGTTTACAATATCTGCCCGTTTCTATTTCCAACTTTAAGGAACCGCACCGTAAAGATGCTATAATAGATCGTTTATGACGTGGGAGGTTTAAGTAAGTTTCTTTACAGAGTTCTCTCTTAAATCTGACATAAGTTCTTAATTTAGGAAGGGCTTGTGCACGTTGAAACCAACCAGCTTTATCACTGGCCAGAAGATGAGCTGAAATATTTTTCACTACCCACGGCGATGGTGTGTCAGAGTCATTGAGTACATGTGTTAGTCCAAGATCACTGAAAATGCGCTGAACCTTTTTTTCCCATGATTTTCCTCGAGTTAGAGACCATTTATGTATTCGGTGAACAAGTCTATCATCGTTCATCCTGGTCAGACGGCACCATAAGCGGGCGGATTCAGTATACATTTTTAGTTGAGGGTCCATCCACCCCATGTCCCCTCGAGCGGCTACGTTTGGGGTGTTTTTAGGAATTCCGAGAAACACTCGACATGCCCTGGATTGTATAGTGTACACTTCCGGGTACTTGTTTATGCCCCATAGACCGGCACAGTATGTTAATGCAGGTTGTACAATAGTGTCATACAGTTTCGTGAAGACGTCGTAATGCATGTCACCGCAGTTGAAATACACGTGACTGATATAACCCAGTGCGCGGGACGCAGACTTTACGAGTTCCTTCACAGCGGGGCGCATATCACAGTGTGCGTGCATCACTAGACCGAGATAACGGTAACTCTCCACATAGTCCAAAGCAGTGGGGCCACAGAAAAACGTGCGCTGATCACGGGACACACTTTTCATTCTGAAATGTACAATGCTTGTCTTTTTCACGTTGACAGTTACTCTCCATTTCCGGGTCCACTTATGTAAGACATCCAACAAGCATTGCAGGCCATCTGCGTCGTCAGACAAAACTACAATATCATCTGCGTATAGCAGTACACAAACAGTCTCCTCCCCAATCAGAACACCACAGTTGCTCTCTTTTAGTTCCGTAGCGAGATCGTTAATGTATATAGCAAATAGCGTCGGGGCTAGCACACAACCCTGTTTTACACCCGATGATACTGGAAATACACTGGTTTCATGTTGATTCACTTGCACAGAACATTGCACATTGTCATATAGCGACCTTATTGCCTCAAGAATGTTACCACATATCCCGTACTCCATAAGCTTATACCATAGAAGATCTCTGTTCACCGAGTCAAATGCCTTCTTAAAATCTATAAAACAAGAGTAAGTAGATTTTTTCAAATTTTTTCTATTATTAACTATGCTATACAGACTATATACATGTTCAAGACAAGAACGTCCTTTTCTAAATCCGTTTTGCTCGTCCACTAGAATTGACTGCGCCTCCAAGTACTTATATAGTCTCTGATTAATAACGTCCGCATATATTTTGGATGGGATCGATAATATGGTCAGGGGTCTGTAGCTCATGGGGTCACGTGGGTCAGAATCCTTGCAATGTTTTGGGATGGGCTTGATTTTGCCTTTGGTCCAGACACTAGGCACACTCGACGTTTGAAAGCTGTAAGACATGATTTTATGAAGTAATTCAACACACACGTCGTTTTTTAGGACATCACTCGGTATATTGTCCACACCAGCTGCTTTACCGAGTTTGGATCTACCAATTGCTTCACGCACCTCTTCTTTGGTAATTGGATTATTCAAATAATCATTCGTAAATTCATACTGTTTCCTTTTCATTGTCTGCGTTATATATTTCAGGTGATCATCGTCAAATGTTCCATCATCTGTCGGGGGGTTGTACAGTTCCGTATAGCTCCTTTCCCACCTTCTTATGACAGAATTTGTGTCGTTCGAAGTCGTCCCGTCTTCATTCACAATCTCCATGGGAATGAATGCTTTCCTTTCGTTAGCTGTGCCCACCTTTCCCAGATCTTTCCAGAAGTCCCGAGGATTATTCGATAGCAAATCTGATATTTGGTCTTTCTTGTCCTGTTGATAGCGCCGCTTGCTTTTCCTGAGAGACTTGTTGAACGTTTTACGCTGCATGCAGAAGTCACTCTTTAGTTTGGATTTCAGCTGTTTCGATCCCTTACATTTCAGCCATTCCTTTTCAGCTACACACACTAAATTAAATAAGTCACTAAGAGTGTCATTCCAGTACGCTTTGGTTTTACAGCGCTTATTCTTCAATCCAAACGGACCCACTGTTACATTCCTAGTTGGAAGCTTTGTTTTCATCTCAGTGTCCAGTAAGTCCGCAAATATGTTGTATGCACCATTAATATCGTTACAGTCCAGAGCACATTGGATGGCCGTCAGGGATGCTTCTTGTTTCCTTGAAGAGTTGTCATCATTCAAGAAATCCTCAGGAATGTCAGTTGTAATAAAACGTGTTTCAGTAGCTTTATGTCTTCTATCAGTTGATCTATCCTCCTCGATCCGTATAGACCACTCCAGGACACTGTGATCAGGCATTTTGTTGCTAGCTTGGATTCCGTATTCTTCAATTAATGACGTCAGAAGATGAACATTGAAGTCGATAGAGAATGCTATCTGCTCATAGGGTACGATAACATAGTCAACAACTGATTTCCCTCTGTATGACACATGAGTGTAATTCTGTTTCCCTAGTCTCCCATTGAGCATGCACATATTGGTATCCGTTAAGAATTCCACGAGCAAATCACCATAACCATTTTCAACTTCATCAATCACTGCACGAGGAATGACATCATCGACACCACCTATGTAATCCTGATTGTTACCACAGCGAGCATTGAAATCACCACACATGTACAAGCGACCTACATTCTGATATTGGCACACTTGCTCGTGCAGAGTATGAAACACCGCCTCTGCGTCACATGGTCTGGTTGATCCAGCTGGGGGCAAGTAGCAGACACAAACACAAAACACATCATCTGTTGACCTGGAGTTGAACTGCAGCCACAATATATCATCACTACTATCATCCAGGACACTGACGTCATACTGATCTAGAAAACTGCATTTCACAAACACCCCGACACCCCCTGATCCCCTCCGCGCGGACACATGGGAAGCAGATCTGTTATTACCAAACCAAGTGTAGCCTGACGAGCATAGAACATTGCTATTTGTTAAAAAGGTTTCACATATAGCTAAAATGTCATAATCAAGTACTTTTAAAATAGTTTCTCTAAAATCCGAGTTCTCTGATTGTTTTCTAGACCAACCTCCCACATTCCATAAACCTAATCGGGCACACCCCTATCGTTTAGAATGCGTTACATTTTTGTTTATTTTTACAATTCTACCTCCCTTTAAAGTGAGGTCTTTGTCTTTCCCTAATTCTCGGAGCAAGATTCTCATATTGCCATCAGACTTTCTGACGTCAAGTGGTATGTCATTTTCGATGTAAATGTTTCTGAAGATGTTACAGTCTTTTAGTTTAGATTTCGCCTTCATTACACTGGATTTCTGTTCAGCAGACTGCAAGGTAGCCACCACAACCCCAGGATACTTTCCTCTGGAGACTTTCCTTGTTGCTGAAGTCACATTGACATCCTTCAGTTTTAGGCCATCACGTAGTAAACTCACGACCTTATTTCTGGTGATAGTCGGCTGGTCTTTCTCTTTACTGTCCTCTTTTAGGTTCTTTATCACAATATTAAAGTTTCGTGCTACTTCTCTCGTTGTTTTCTCTGTTCTCGATTCAGTTGCCTCCATTTCATTTATTTTGGCATTTAGAGTTTTAATTTCTGTCTGGAATTCAGCACGAACCTTGTTCATTTCCGTCTTTATTGTTTCTTTCAGCTTCTTGTCCATTATATCTTCTACTGTTCTGGAAAGGCGTCCTTCTAGGTTCGTCTCCATTTGACTGATCCTATCATTTACTGATTCGAACATAGTACGCATATCTGAGGACATTGCTTTGAATAAACATAGTACCTCTCTCATGTCGCTGTTCGTGTTTGCAACACACTGCGTCTCAGGATCTGGGTCACTTGAAATGGAGTCTGCACGTGCTTCATTCTTCGAGTCCGGATTTTCACTGGCGTGCACCATCACTCGATGAATATTATCGTCACTACTACTGTACTCACTGTCTACATTGTCTCTCATCTTCTTATTGAGAGTGATGTTTGATCCACCCGGTGCATTTTCAGATCTGTGTCTTTTCCTGTCTTGGGATGAGACGGTCGGTGAAGCAAGGGTAGCCGGTCTGGCCGCCATGACAGATTGGACGAAGTCGACAGAGTCGATAGAATTCAGATGTATCTCCGTCATACTGGCGTGTCAAATTTGGGCCAAGATCATCAGTTTAAGGTCCACAGTAACTTAGGTACACAATACTATATTATGACTAGTCACGCTACCTTTGTTTGCATATAATTAGTCAACCAGTGAATCAAATATCAGAAAGCATACCTTACTGTAAAAGTTCAGTTTCCCAGTAATATAGAAATCAAGAAATAAACATAGCTTAACCTTATTTAAACTCACCCACAGGAAGTGACGTCAGACTACCATTTATCCACCCTTATAAATTTATCACCGTCATTCGACTCGGAGTTTTACAAATGTTAGAGATTATCGCTATTGGGAATAAACCTGGATTTATTTGAAGTTCTAGATGTATATCTTGTTAAATTACCATTTATTACCAATCACTTGCCAGTAAATCACATCTATTCGGAACTGACATATTTTCCTGACAACAAGTTCCAGTGCTTGATATAACTTATAATAGTCGTCCCAAAATAAGGTCTATGCACTTTATCTCTATCATGATGAATCACCTTCGTCTTTAGGTCAAATTGATATGTTTATAAGTCACGTTTTGCTTTTGAAGGACCTAGAAATTATGTCATATTCTAGAAACGATGTCATATCAATCATAAAACATTAATCCCAAATTGTTTCTCTTTGGTGATAAATAAACAGAACGGAAATCTTACTTTGATTTTTCGATTTTTCGGAGATCGATAACAGTCACCGTGGTATAAAAGAAACTCCGGCTTCTATCGATCTAATCGATTACCATTACCAGGCATACTAATTTGCTGCTTATATGTTGTTGTTTTTTCTATTGTCGAAATTAACCACATTCGAATTTAAATTTATTAATAATGTTTAATGGAACACTTTCAATATGTTCACAGGCATTGGTATGGACACAATGAACGAGCACTTTCATCGTTCGCGTTCTTCTTGAATTCATCTCCTTCCAGGTCAAACAATTCGAGATGAACCCTCAGTAAATATTGTTTATAATTTATAAACAGGCTAAATAATTCAGTTTTAATCAAATGAGACTTTTGGTCCTACTAAAGCTCTACACATGCCTAGGGTGTGTTTATCTCTACCGGTGAAATGTCAGCTAATGTATGCCGTGGAATAATAACAGACACGTTTCAAGAAGTATCACACAATGGTGCCCAGTGTTTCGTACATATTTTGAATACAACACTGCCAGAGGATGCGACCTATTTGCACTTGGATGCTCAATGCGGACATATAAGGATATAATAGTAAGTTACGACTTATTACTTTAAACATAAATTATGAGTTTTGTTCTAATTTTATTTTTATTTTGGGGATGCTACTTGGCAACACGTTAATAGTTCTTTATGCAAAGTTGTATCTCAGAACGTAAATCGCTGACTTTGTCGCCGCGAAATTCGCGGCAGGTGTGCAATTACCTTAAGAACTTATTCTATTAAGATTAGTCGTCGCCATGGAAATTTGTTTTTGGTGAGCAAGCATACGGTAGATAAAATGAAGGTTTGCCACCGCGGACTTCGCCTCTGGTGTGCAAGGACCTTCAAACAGTGATAAAGTAATTACAAACAAGTCAAATACTAACATTAATAGCAAACATGAATACATGTATTATATGTGTAATAATATGTAGATAAAGAATCAATAAATACAATATTTACATACAGACGAAATGCTTGGGGCACCTTTAATCAGATGAGACAAGATACAAGCGTTATTCAAATTTTCTTTTTGTTTCTTCTCTTTGGAACTTATAGACAACCAATAGGCTGCATTTAGTCAACAACTACATATCAAACAGGAATGAAATACTATACTATCGTAAATTGAAAACCATTGAATGATCAGTCATACCAACAATCAATAATTAATATAATAATTCCACGTTCTTTATGCAGACGCTTCAATATGGTAGTTTGTATTACATTTGTTACCACTTTAAGGGCAATAGTTATCAAAAAGACGGATCGCGAGATAATATCCTGTATTAATATTGAAATAACCCGCAGTCCATGGAATAGACTCACCCGCAAACTGCCCAATACGTTAACCTATTAATAAGCTATGTATAGAAGAAAAAATATGTTTAGAAATAGGACAACCTGAAAAGTGGAGCTTTTCTAGAGAAATCATTTATTACTGTTGTTCGCTCCTTTAATGAATAGGTATGTGCTCTTAACATTTACAATAGCCATGCGGGAATTAGTGTGACTAATCATGTGTATACGGGAACCAGTCTTCTACTTAGAGCAATGAGAAGACCACTGGTATAACTGTATATGGATCATGGCTTAGAAAACATTAACCTTATTAATTTATCGGGAATCCTAGATTCGTGTAGGCGCAGTCCATTGTTGCTAACACCAGTCACACATTTGACGTCGCGCAGGTCGATGGGAGAACTCGTCCAAGAACACCAAACCTTTTCAACATGGCATGTACATCTAATTGATGTCGAAGAGGCGCATCACAACAATGACGGAGGTAGTCTTACTAAACAATGATGGTAAGCTGGAAAGCAAGTGGTCAGTCTTCTCGAGATGTCATCTGGAACATACCGTTACACCCTTTCCACTTGAAGCCAACTTCTATGGTCAGTTTGTCCTGAGCGAATAAAGGAACTGGAACACAACCGATTGACATCAATTAGTAAGACTCCGTCCAACTGAACTGTTCGCAGTTCGGTGGCAATTGTAAGTATACTTATATATTTATTTAAAAACAATTAAACTATGCCAAAATAGGGCATAGAGACCAAAATGTGTTATATAACGTAGAGCATATGAATATTATTTCTAATTTCATATTACAATCTACACCCACACAGTATGAATACCCTCAGATGGCATCAAAAACCCTCTCCCTGCTGGATTATGCACATATACTGCTGTTTAGGGCATATCCGGTTGCCTGCAGCATCAGTGGTTAATTAACTTGGGGAATGTCGTCAGAAAACACAGTCCTCTATTAGATGGTCCGTAGTATTTGTCGTAAATAGTAATAGACGAAGAAGGATAATAGTAATTAATTATGATCTGTGGATAAATGCACGTTTCAGAATTCAAGAGAACCATCAAGTCTACCATTGCCAGTGACGATTTCATCAGTGAAGATGACGTCAGTGACGATGACGTCAGTGACAGACGTATATGCCGTGTGGGTGGCTGTGACTGTTGCATTCTGGTCCAAACAAGCGCGTGAGTAGGAAATTTCAATTGCTGGAAATAAGTGTTTATTATTTCTAATAATATATCAATGATATCTTCCAATGTTTCTTTTCATACACAACAGACCGTGTTCTTTAAGGCTGGGTATCGTTTCTGGAAGCTGTCATATATTCACTATACC
>JAULBP010105560.1:0-18776 GCA_032355345.1 Lepetodrilus pustulosus | reverse complement strand
AAATATCAACTTTGAAGGAACTCGTGTCGTAAAATCAATATGTCACACTAGCTCGTGTATTAATCTCTATATATTATGCCGGAGTGGTCGGTTTCTGCGAATGTCAGACATATCGGCCCAACAGACAAGTTGGCCCAGATAACGCCTTAAGAAACTTTTTGTAAATACTTGTTATTGGCAGGAATAAAACATTGTCCAATTACACCACTACAGTCAGGGGCTCAACGACTCATTGATCACAATTTCAAAGTCATGTCAAGTCCAAAACAACATAAACATGCAGTCACCGATGACATTTGTCACCATTTGTCTTGTGACAGTTTTTTCTTCCTATTTTCGCCGGTGAAAAGCACCAGGAATCTGGAGAATTTAATCTGAAAGTCTGCCATTATTTTGAATTAGCCGTTTCGCGTTAACCACAGAACTGCTTTTCGCACCTGCGTGTGAAAGTCTACGGGTGTATCACGTGACATGCCATTATATAAAAGACATAATTTGTGTGCTGTTTGCGGCCCTACAACAAGCTGAATATTTACTACTATAAAGCTGCTGCTTTCCTTGTTTCTATGTTCAATGTTGTTGAATTTTTTTTAATGACCTCTGGAAGTGCACTTGATTTTGCGATATGAGATATTGAGAAGATTTCTGACAGTGGCTGAAATAGGTGACTGGCGGATATGGGATACACCAGGATATATCATATTATGTCATTAAATGATTAATACTGGCTTGACATATATAGTCAGACCCCGATATACTGGACACTTCCGTTTTTGTTAAATTCTGACCGGTAAGCAAATCAACCGGTTCATCGGATCAGTCTAAACAAGAGTTACCTCCCTTGATAGCAAGATACAGGGCCGTTTCAGTAGAAAGAATAATATCAATGATAGACGAGCGCGATCTTCATTCAGTGTGCAATAACAGTATACATGTACATGCCTTTCCAATTTTCCGTCACTCACTCGATCGTTCACTGCGAGTTGGCAGTCATTATTGCACCTTCACCCTCTCTTATGATATAGTAAGAAATCTGTATTGGTTAAAAGTTGACTGTTAAGCGGAGAAACCGTAATAACGGAGACCGGTATAACGGGGTCTGACTATAACAAGTTCCACAAAGATTGGCAATAGTCTAAATGACATTTCCATGGTTTTCAAGCAAAAGGTGTGTGATCAGTTAGTGCTATAGTTGAAAATTCGGCATCATTGTAAACACATTAACAGAAGACCCTGTACGTTCAGAACAAAGTCCTCAGCATTCGTAAACAATAATGATAAACCATAACAAATTTATATAAATAGCAGACGTTTCCAAAGGTCAGACGTTGGTAGGCCACAAAAAAAAAGAAGAAATGTATTGCCATTATGAACAGTTCTTTTCATGAGATGAATATTGTTAATTAAGAGGTAGACATTTTAAGTAGGATCTGCTTATGAGTTAAAAAACCCCAGATACCAGAGACATTACTTTCCCAGTAGAGTTCTCATTATTTGTTCATAAGTTCCAGTTGATGCTCGCAGGTTTACTGCAAAATTATAGTAATGTGTACAAAGTTTCACTTTAGCACCTTGTTATTCACAAACCATAAAAAAAAATATCAGCTAAATAATATTAAATCCAGATGGCTTGCAAAGAAACTTTGAAATTTCATTGCTATTAGATCTAGATGTTTGAGAAAATTGTATTTTTCTTTATTTATTGTATGTTTTGAATAACAAAATGTATTTGCAGACTGGGTGAAGAACGTATGGGATGGGGCCTTTACTGAAATTGAGCCTTTGACAGATGACATTGTGGATGAATTTAGCGAGAATGGGTACTATAGACCCCAACTGGAGGAGTTCAGATGCCTGCTTTCTGATTGGCTGGAGCACAATGAAGCAGACAGCGGGGAAGGTATGTCAACATTCTAAACAGTAACTCCACGATGTTGTTTTATTTTTAAAAATATATTATTATTTCCTGTTGATTGAAAATTTCACCTCAGCAGCTTGGATAGTTTCTTCATAATTTTATTGTTGCTGGTTAAAAAAACCCAACATTTATAGTTATTTCCAACACTTGGGAAAATGAAAAGATGATGCTCAGCTCATCCATGTCCAAAAGAAAAGTGTCTACTCTGTATTCAAATTTTCAGTGATTATTATTTTTATTTTTTAAATTTTATTTTGTATTTTGTTTATTTTGAAATTTGTTAAAAATGTATTTAAAAAAAGTTTATTTTTTTTTTATTTTTTTTTATTTATTTACAATTATTATTTTTTGGTCAATGTAATGGTCAATTCTTAATGAATGACACGTTTTCATTGGTTGACAATGTATCGTTGTACGTTCAACTGTGTATCATACAATGTTTCAGGCATCTGGACTGTCTTGGTGGAGAACGATATTTCAATCAAGACTATCCTGGCACTGTTGGCGTATCTAATTGACACTGGGAGCAAGGTAGGAAAAATCTGACAGGCTGAAGCAAATTTTCAAATTACAATAGCCTTATTCATTAACCATGTTAACTAGTCTTATTCATGAAAAATATTTTATTTAAAATATATATATAAATTAAATTTTTGCTAAAATGTAATGAAAATCTTCAGGTTTCTTCGAGTTCCGTGCAGCGAGTGGCAGCCATTTTGTCGGCGTCCAGTTACTTTCGTCTGATTGTGCTTCCTGGTGAGTTCCTTCTGTGGCGTGCATTATTAGTTGTTAGGTGAACACTGTCATAATAAACACAAAATAATTTCAGTGACATCTGCAATTAGTGATGAGGTGAATATTTTCATAAAATGTACACAATGTTATTTTCCCTCTGAATTTCACATATCCATCTATATTATTTCTATATCATGTACAGTGCCCCCTCGAATAAGGCTGTTCGATACAGAGCGGATTCGGATATAAGGCTGGGTCAGATGTGGACCCCATTTATATTTTTTGTTATTTACCTGCACTATTATATAAGGCTGGTACTGTATGTCATGGACCCCAAATACAGCCTTATAATACTTATATAGCGGGGACACTGTATTATGTTCAGGATTCTCTCCATGGTACCCCTGGCACACATCTAGCGGGAAACGTCCACAAACAGCCAACCAATGTCACAATGAGATCATTTTTCGGACGAAATTTGCTGTAAAAATCTATTGAATGAAATAGATGTTATCATTGTTTTATTTATAACTCCTTTTGACTGTGCAAGTTTATGTCTCTAGATGTGTGCCAGGGTTACCATGGAGAGAGCCATGAATGTAATAAATACACCTGGGGTGCGAAGATGGGATACATTTTAGCATTGGGAGAAATGGCCTGGGCTAGCTGGCTAGTGCTAATTGTGATCGCTTACTATTACTCTTGTCAGTGTTCTCTCATTTTCCTTCCATCGAGAGTATCAGTAATCAAAATAAGCTGCCTTTCAAAGCACTAGAAAGTTACCATTCACATGATTTCATTATTCTGGGTAACCATTCTCCGATGGGTGAACAGGCACTATCCAACTAAGTCACTTGTCAAACGGTGACAAGTTTTTCCAGCCTGTCATTCAATGTGGGGCAGGAACAAATCCCAGAAACCGTACTCTCAGGCTCTCGGTCACTTATCCATGAACCTTTGAAGAGTTTTATACTGCAGCAAGTCAAGAGCCCTATTGGCTGGTACTGTTGATTCAAGACTGATAACTGCATGGTTGTAATACAGACCGCGCTTCCTATAATGACCTAGCCAGAAAAGTAATTTCTGCTGATACTGGTAACTACAAATGGTTCAAAATTGGGACTTTGGCTCGGAAATACGATTACCGTAATTCCTTTAATAATTCAAACCCTCTAATAATTTTGGCAGGGCTCGGACATTCTTTTTCACGAATCGTCTGTTACTAGGATGTTATCCTATATAGAAGCGTGTCTTGTTTGTAAATCTTGTCCATTCATTTTCAATCTTAAAATTCTAGATTGTTGCACAACTTTCTCGGTTGTGAATAACTTGCCAAATAAATGTTGTCCAGGTCATTGTAGGTTTCCTCATTTCATAGTTTGTTGCATTCTTATCACGTGCGAGTGCAAGATTTATAAATCCTGCATTGATATTGAGCCACAGTTCTCTCAGTCAACCGGGGATGACAAACACAAAAATACAACAAGATGATGTGTACATATTAAACATTTATATGAGGAATCTTGTGCTCAGATTAGAGCACACATATACCTAGCACCTAATGTTATAGTGTATTCACATCGTCCTCTATTCTCAGTCAGGTGAGAGTTGATTAGCAAAATTCAGTGGAGTAGTTGATGGACTCCATCTAAACAATGCACACAGAATATTTACACACTTAGTTTGCTCAAGGATGAAATCAATACATTTAACTTGACAACATTATATCCAAAATGTGTATGGGCATTTTTTTTTTAATCTGATGATCACATAATATTTGCATATTTGTTTCGACTTTACAAATATGCATTCATATTTTCAAATCTTCAGGCTGAAAAAAAAATCAAATAAAAAAAAATCACAGTTGGCTCAATTAATAAAAAAAATTAATCTAATTAAAATCAGATCTGAAAGTGACACTTGGATATTTGGACGTTGATTATGTCCGTTTAGCAAAACAAATTAAAAATATATTTAAGGCGTGGACCGCGATCTGATTTTAATTAGATTAATTAAAAACTGCACACATTTTAGCCGTTAGTTTTGGCCACCACTCCAGCCTAGATAAGAACATGAGACATGAGACTGATTAACCCCTCCCCTGCTGGAGTAGGCATAGGCACTGCTCTTTAGGGCATATGCTGTTCCTCCAGCATGGAGAGGGTTAAACAATAAAATCAAAGACTTTTGTTTTGAGCAACACAAAAATGTGACCAGTATTAAACACAGAAATTGGCAAGCATTTTCATCATCAAATATTTTCATGAAATTGTTGGACATGGACAATCGTATTGATCCCCAAATCAGTTACATATATATATTTTTGTTGTTTGCTCAATGTTGATCTGAACTGTAGCAATGAGAAAATGTTACTAGATGATTGATAAAACAGACCTCATAATTGATGATCGATTAAAAACAGGATGAGCTGAAAATAAGAATATGAAAACGTGTGTGAATACATTGCATTCTCAAAACATTAATGTTTTGAAAAAGAAAAAGAAATTACTACAGAATCAAACTTATTACTATAACATAAATGTAAATAATTCCATCCGGCTTTGGGAGATTCAATGAGTGATTATGGAGTTTAACGTCGCTATGGGAATCTTTCAGCCGTTTGCGACGATTCAGACAGTAGTAAAATATGTTACTTGTTTTAACTCTCTCCATGCTGTAGGCAACCATAATTGCCCTAAAGAGCACTGCCTGTATCTAATTCAGAGGGGAGAGAGTTAAAGGCACACAAACAAAAAGGATTCTACATTGCCCTAGTGAAACTGAGCCCCCATACAAAGGAACAAATTAGTGATATTTTGGCAATAAGTGACCTAGTGAAGCGATACTACCATACAACAATTGACAATTTACGTGTTAACTCTCTCCCTGTTGGATCAAGCACATGCATGTCTGGCTACAGCCTCACTGCTCATCTCCAACACGAACGGGGTTAACACAATCCAAATGATAAAACCAGAATAAATTTAGCCATATTTTTAGTCAAAACTACGTCATGTTAGGTGTTCATAATTCAACATATATCGCACATGTAATACATTTCAACTAAAACAATAAATGCATGATAATTCAGCTATAATATGGATTTATCCATAAAATAATTTAATTAAAATTTATTGTTTGCATGCAGTGATGAAATATGAATAACAAAAGTATGACTGGTATCACTTATATTTATGGTCAGTCTGATTGGGGGTTCTTGATATGGGGTAATAATATGCCATTAATATTGAGCTATACTTGACGATGAAACATTCCTGTTGCAAGTAACTACTGGTAGCCTGAAAATAGGGCAGGAGAAATTTGAAATGAAATTGACACTGCATATTAGTTGGTTTCCGAAAAAGATTTAAAAGATAAAAAAAAAGATGAAAACATGGTCGATAATAATAATTATTCTCTAAAGAAAACAAAAATTGTTGATGATAGTCCCAGAATTTAAATACAAACAAGTAAATATCAATTAATTTCTATTCCTGTAAAAGTTTAAGATTCATGAATGAATAATCCATCACTAAGTATCGAAATAGAAAATTAAATTGCCTACTGGAACATTTCATCATTCTTCTGTTCTACTGGTACTGAAGATATGCAAATATAACATAAGACCTTGTCAGAATGTACCCTATAAACACTAATATACATCCTAGCACAAATAAAAATATAGCACTTGAATTGTTATACATGTAGTGCATGATCTAGCTCAGATATTTATACATTTCTATACTAAAGTTCATTAAGAAACAACATATTTTATGACACATGTTAGATAAGCTTGTATATAATCATACTGGGAGAAAAACTGTATATATCGTAGTTATATCACAGGCTCTGCACCGATTGTACATTCTTACAACCAAAAACGAAATCAGCTCATCATCATAAGGACAATTGAAATAAAGGTGAACATGGTGAAAATCTAAAATTCATTAAGGCACCAAGCATTGCAAAATACGTCTATGGTAGTTGAAATAAAATCAAAGTTGGATGTAGTTGTGTCAATCTGCGAGGAAATTTGAAATTAATCTACATTTCATCACGTGAAGTAAGTGGAGCATACACACCAGTACAAATCACTCCTTTATGGCACTAAGTCATCACTCTTCCTTGCGATTATAGTTTGGCATGAAATGCAATGACACCCCTATCTCGTAGAATATCTCGGTAAACACTTCATGGAATAAACAATAAAATCAATTTCTCATTGGTCCACTTTACACGTGCTGATGCTCTTATTCACATACCCGCACGTGCAAATTCAGCCTAGTTGCCTGTTCTTTCTCTCGAACGACGCCCCTCTGCATAAAATAATACTTACTCAAAATATTTGGTGATCGTAATATATACAGATTTCTTACTACTGGTGCAATATTTTTTTTATTTTTTTTAAAATTTTGTTTAGGGCAAATGAAACAAGAAAATTAAGTTGTTTTGTTTTTCATTCAGAGATACTAGTAATCTACGAAATATGGGGGTCAATGCATATCATGCCAAACTATAGCCTAATCAGGGCTGTGTTCAGGCTGCAATACATTTACCAATGATGTGCTACATAGCTCTTCAGTAGCTGTTCAGCCAACACATTGTAATATTACTTTTCGCTTGGACTTTTGAGTCTGTAGTGTCTTGTAGAAAAACATAAAGCAAGACGTAAATATACTGGACGCATGCACAAACAGATTAGATACCAGTTTGCTACGAAATCATTCAGCCACTACTTTGTAGAAAAGTAGCGTAGTGAAACGTATTGAAGTATGAATGCAGCCCTGCTATAGTAAAACCTTGCTGTACGACCTGATTTAAGCCCAGCAAGACCCTTTAGTGAAACAATGACCTGTATACCGGTACTACAAAATGCAGCACATTTCTGAAGCACATATTTTTGCCATAATTTAGAACATTACCCACCCACTTCTAACATAACAAGCAATAATCATGCAAATCAATCATCTCGGTATTGTCATGGATTATGTATATGAAAACTAAAAATGAAAATTGTGCAATAAAAACTAAATTTTAAGCAATTATTTTATATAAGGTCTTTTCCTAAGGTCATCAAAAATTCTTAATATTAATGAAAGAGGCATGGCGATTATCCCAAATGGAACTAACATATTGCATTTGTGATAGGACTTAATTTTACTTACTTTTTGTATTAAATGAAACTTAATTGAATTATCCCAATATAAATGCAACCATATAATATATAGTGATATTAAATTATTAATACCACAAATTAAATATTAATTATTAAAATGGAAAAAATCTAATTGATAACGCTAAAGTTTAAAATATTCGACTGGAAACATCTAAATAATGATCACATGAATTTAATGTATAGATTTATAATTTTAAAAGAAGCATGCATTGAACTAATGTTATATGCTACACTGGATACAGATGAAACATGAAATTTGTCATACTCACACTAAAACATATAATCCGTAACATATTGTCAGAAATCAGATATGTTTTAGAATCAATGAAAACTGGCATAGGCATTGAAATACACCGCAGAAAATGGTGATTTGTTTTAAAGATGGCTGCCAAATGATTACGATGGTCAGTAAAACTTGTAAATAAATGATATGCGACAAAAAAGAAAAGAGTGAGTGAGTGATTATGGAGTTTAACGTCGCTGCGGGAATCTTTCACCCATTTTCGACGGAAAAAAAAGAAGAAATAGATGATCAATTTTAACCCTCTCCTTGCTGGATTAGGCACAGACACAGCTCTTTAAGGCATCTCTGGTTGCCTCCAGCATGGAGAGGGTCAACAGTGAATAACCCAGTAGTGGAATCATCTACCATTTTACCCAGTATTTCCATGATGTAGCAAGGTGGGAAGACAACCCACAACCATATATAGGTGTTACAGTAACACATCTGACCTTTGACCTGAGAATATATAATGATATAGTACGTCCAACCCAAATTTGTTTCCCAAATGAATTATCATTCAACAGTCTACTCTGCTTTTATTTGGATTAAAAATTCACAACCTTTGATACCTTAAATACTGCATCGTTTATTATGTGCATATATGAAATATTCATAGGAGGTAACTCTTGTTTGACATCCAGTCAATACCCGCTACGAACTAATGTTTGAATGGATTAATGTGTTCAGAGATATTGTCAGAAAATGTGTGTTTATGATTCTTCCCAATATGAAGTTGTGTATTAAATGCCAGGCTGTGCCTTACAACTAATAGTAGTATAGTGGGTAATACACTAAACTTAGTGCAATATTGATATGTTTTAGTCTTTGTTATATCCTATACACTACATCCACAGATATGCAAGAGTTTACAGCATTCCCCTCAAAGTAATTTAATTCTTTCTTTCTGCCTGCAGAAATCAACTACAAGGTTGTTATCTTTTTCCTCTCTTGTTTCATTTCCCTTGGGATAATTATTCTACTCTTTGCAGTAGAGAAAATTTTTGTTATAACAAAATAAATAGAAAGTACATCAAATATAGCATTGAAATAAATACACAACTTGTACATTCATATAGATGTGGCACAGCATAATGTGCCCAGTTCCGAGAGATGAAATACATAATGTGCCTTTGAGGCATTCCAATGAAAAAGTCATCACACAGTGTTTCTAGTCATACGATTAACTTGTGTATCGTTGTAGTAATACGTCGTAGAATGCAGCGCCTGTCACCAGATATTCTTCTTTGCGCTCAAATATCAGCACTATATCCGTCTTCGACCCAGATTTCTGCCATTTTCTGATCGAGAGGGAGAGTTACCTCCCTTGAGCAGTAGTCCTCTGAAGGTCATTCATTCACTATTTCGCTATATATGAGCACCTTGTTTGGATATATAGTGTCTATTGTGTATCCTCCATAAATAGCATACACTTCAGCTAATGACTCGTCTCATCAGAAAAGCATACTTTGTCTACGACGAGTACCTGGAGAAAAATAAAGGTTCCACGAAATTAGCATATAAAAATAAAAGTGAAGCTTTTGGTTGATGTAATACTTTACGTATTAAATTTTCTGTATTTCTTTTTCAAACACATGTAGGCCTATGCATGTATACTAACCAATATCCAGTATCCTTTCACGAAACTCTCTTATCTACTAAGATAGCACTCTCGTAGCAGTGTATTAGCTATCGGCAAAGAGAGCACTACCAGTCTCTTAGTGGATACGAGAGCTTCGTGAAAGGATACTCAGATTCCTATCAACAAAGTGAGACCTGCTCCTCGTACATTAACTATACAATAAATGTTTTTGTTTTTGTTTGTTTGTTGGGGTTAGTACAGTAAATAGAATTTCAATATTTGGTGCATAAATATTCATCATCATCAACATCATTATTATTATTAGTAGGGCAAATGGTCCTAAAATAATATTAATTAAGTGGGCAGTTGTGAAGTTCGATGGAACTGACCCGACACTTCCACGGAAGATGACCTCATTCCGGGGTCGCGATGCAGCTGAACGCCAGGTATTGTGAAAATGGAGACAGCTGAAAAATAAATTTGATGAGGATTTACTGCAATTCCTTTTGATAATAAATTGCACTTTAAATTCTATTTCTACCAGATGGCTAAACCAACAAATGTACAGTCACTGAATAGCCAGATTGAAACTCGAGATAAAAAAAACAAAATAAAGATTATAGATACATGTATTAAATAGATTTCCCCTTAGGGGAGTGTGAACTTTGATTATATAAATAAATAAATATAGTCCATTTATAAAACTGATGTGAATGCATGTATAATGCACTATAATTAATTATTCATATTTTATTACTCTGATAGTGTATATTAACATTCATGAAATGAACTATTAAAAGACAATAAAATAGAATTTTGAAATGAAATTTAAAGCAAAAACCAAATATTTAGATATAATTTAGTGAAAATAATATCTGAATCTGCCATAAAATCACTGAGTTACCTCTGGTTCTTCATAAAACATTTTCTGGTATAGTAATGATACTTTAGGCCCAAATGTTCACCAGAATGGCCCAACTAGGTACTCACTGTCTGGTAGCCTGTGTATTGTAGGCCCAAAGGAGTTAAAGAAACGGTGCTTCATTGCATTTGTTGCCGATACCCTCCTCTTCCCTTCATACTAAAAAAAAAACAAAATAAAAATTAGTACTTTATGAATTAATTAAAACAGCTTTTAAAATTATTAAAGAAAAATATTAACATATTTTTTATTTTAAAATTTTGCCCTGAAAGGCTAAAAGACGAAAACACCTCTAAAATTATTGAATGATTTGAATGATTAACATTTATCCATTGAATATTAAAGTTGCTTTCACAATTATTTTATAAAATGCTGAATATTGCGGAATTGATGAAATAAAATGCTGAATATTGCATGTTACCAACATTATTTCTCACCTTTAAAAATTTGGCTAGAACATCTAATCCCTCAGAATCCAGTCTGAAAAATATGATGGTTAATTAAAATATTAAGTGTATTATTAAATATCTGTCAAAGTAAAACATACACACACAATTTTGGTCTTTGTAAGAAATTTCAATTGAAGAAAAACATATCAACAGTGATCAAATTCCTGCAAAAATATGAGGTTGTTGGTTTCTATTCCAGAAAATACGGTTCTTTTTCAATCCCTGCTGCACGGACGTGTATCGTTTCTCAAAGCTCTCTTATCTACTACAAGACCATAAGCACTCTCGTAGCAATCTCTAATACATAGCGCTCATGCACTTATGAGAGCGCTATGGTCATGTAGTGGAAATGAGAGCTTTGAGAAATGATACCCTGGCCCTCGAGAACTATGAAATATTTTCAGCTCAAATTTTATACGACGATTTGTGTAAAAAAGATTTTGAGTTGAGCATGAAATTATATTAAAAAAATGTTTCATAATCTTGTGGGTTGGTAAAGGATCACCTAAAGATGGTATGCGATTCACAGAAAGGTCAAATTGTACACTCATAGGCCCATATTATCGAACACGGTTTAGAGTAGACCTGGATTAAAGTTAGTCTTGGTTTACGGAAACACCTGACTCTTGGTTTAGCAAAATATATAGTATGGAAAGTAGGCATACCAAAACAAGGTCCAGACTCAAGTTTCCAGTAAACTGCTTTCCATAATACTGTTTAACTCGCATTTTAGAGCTAAACCTGGTCCAGACCGCGTTTGATAATATGGACCATAGTGTTACATTATTACCCATGTCTCATTTTCCTTCTCAACACCTTGGGAAGTATACAACCCAAGCTGCTCGAAGGTTTATCATTCACATGATAACATCCTTCCTGGTACCCACTCTCTGCTGGGTTAACAGAGGTATTTTTTTGAACTAAGCCACTTGCTTACTGTGACACTATAACTTTTTTTCAGCCTGTGACCCATATCACAACATCCTACCTGGTACCATGCTAAAGTGGCACCTACCTGGGGGCGATGTTGATGAGGGGGTCGGGGTTGTAGTGTGGGAAGTTGTAGGGGAGGTACTCCTCGTTGGTGGTGACCCCGGGGAACTCGTCCTCGGTGGGCGTTCCCAGGACCTTGAAGATGAGGTGCAGCTCGTCCTCCACAGTCGAGCCTGGGAACAGCGGCCTGCCGCATGCCATCTCGTAAAATATACACCCCACGCCCCTGTAAAAATAGTGAGAATCATGTAAAATATACACCCCACGCCCCTGTAAAAATAGTGAACAATCGTAAAATATGTATTGTATACAACCCTGTAAAAATAGTGAGAATCATGTAAAATATACACCCCACGCCCCTGTAAAAATAGTGAGCAATTGTAAAATATGTATTGTATACACCCCTGTAAAAATAGTGAGTATCTTGTAAAACATAAACACATCATACACCCCTGAAAAATAGTAAACAATCATGGAAAATGTATTGTATACACCCCTGTAAAAATAGTGAGTATCATGTAAAATATACACCCCACGCCCCTGTAAAAATAGTGAGCAATCGTAAAATATGTAATGCATACATCCCTGTAAAAATAGTGAATAACTCTACTCTGTAAAATAAACAGTGAGCATCTTGTAAACTATGCATACACCCAGTGCCACTGTAAAAATAGTGAACATATTTTTATTTTTTTTACATACAACACCATTGTAAAAACAAACGCGCTTGTCGGTAAAACAAATGCTACGGCTGGTCTGGTATTGGTGCATTGGTACTTACCACATGTCTATATGAGTGGAGTACTCGGTGGACCCGAGTAACACATCGGGAGGGCGGTACCTGCAGACAAAAGAAACCGATTATACTTAGAAGTTTACCTTTAACCCTCTCCCTGCTGAATTATGCATATCTGTTTGCCTTCACATCAGCATGGAGAGTTCAAAGGGTTAAGTGCCTGGTAATACAGACAACAGAAACTAATATTACTTAGAAATTCAGATTTAACCCTCTCCATGCTGAAGGCAACCAGAGATGCCCTAAATAGCAGAGCATGTGCCTAATCCATGGGTTAAAATATTAAATGATTCAGGATACCAACACAGACTAAAAAGAGTTAATCGCCTGCTAATGGATTGGCCACTCTGATGTCATGCATTATTTAATACCCATACCGTTACATCAGGAATTAAATACCTCACATTCCGTTCCTAAAAGTATACATTCCCATACATAGGATTGACCTATAGTCTATATAATAAATAAATTTCCATCTAAGGCTACATAGGCTTGATTTGTCCACCCAAAAGTTGTTATTTATAATTATACTTATTCCCTAACACACAAAAGAATAAAAGAACTGGTCTTTGGAACATATAACTGCTAGAAGGAATTCCCTCCCCAACCAATGTGGATTGATGAACGGTAATTTGGCGATAAAATCGATGAGAAGTATCACAAATGAATGTCTTTTACATTTATTACTCAAATATAGTGCTACATGCTCATTGAAATTTGTGATTGTATGCATTCAGTACACCTCAGATTCAATTCAGACATCCCAAACTTACCATAGCGTAACGACCTCGTTTGAATATGTCTTGGTTGGAATAGACTTAGCCCTTGCTAAACCTGCAAGAAAAAACAAAACATTTTGTATATTTTTGTATAATTCATAACGGCTATAGTCTACCACTGGTTAATACCAGTTTATGTCTCAGTTAATGAACTTTTACCAAAATATTGAATGGCATATCTATTTTTGATTTAAACATATTTTATTCATCAGAAAAAGGATTGGAAAGAAGTTATCCAACTTACTAAATCTGCTCCTGTGCATTTACATAAATAATGTACATATATAAAGTAGTAAAATAATCTATTAAATGCTTTTCAAAAGAACACATTATTTTGAAAGAACCTATTTAAATAGACCAACATGTCCAAAGTTTCAACCACACCTAGCCTATGGCTGGTTAATACCAGTTGCGGTCTCAGCTATTCTTTTGTAAGCATAGCTATTCTTTCCCAGATAAATTCGTAGCATTTATCCCTTAATGTCACTGTGCTAATATCACTGTGTTAATGTCACTATCAAAGAGAGCAACATGAACTGCTTCCTATGATCAAAACATGTGCTGTGGTTATATCCTATAGATTTGCCAAGAGCAACAGTATGTAGTCAACTTGGGGCAGAATATTATTTCGTCTATCTCTCTCTTGAAATTGAGGCCAGAGTAGGTAGACGTTATAATAAAGAACATCACACACCGAGATAATTCCTATTGCTAAAGGTATCCTGTGGTTTTATACATAACTGAGTTCAAGCCACAGTAAATGTGTACTTAAAAATATATATTTTTTATATATTCTATTAAAAATTATGAATAATAACAAACATATTTTTTAAACATTTGTAGTATATGGGTGAAATAGTCCCATTACAGGCAGTACTCAATTCTTTTTTTTAATTATATTTTTTATTGGAGTTTATAGTCGCTTTCTAGATTCTTTTACTAACATCACAACTTTTCAGTTTAGGGCAGGACGAAACCTGCAACATCCATAGTTCTGAATGTTGCAGTAAACCTGCAAGCACCGGCTAGTACTGACAGACCAAGGATGATATCTGTATTGCCACTCTACATCTTATCAATATCGCATCAGTCACTATATATATATATAGGTGAAAGGCCTATTGGGAAGATTAAAAAAATTTCACATCTTTCTTATTTTTGGTACCCTTCGTTTTGGGGTTTAGTGCTGCTTTCAAGATTCTTTCACTCACAACACGGCTTGTCACTTTATGGCAGGAAAAAACCTGCAACATCCATAGCACCGTTGCAGTAAACCTGCTAATGACAATACTGAACTCAGGAACATAACACAGCAGTGACGTACCAAAGTCTGCTAGTTTGAGCTCTCCCCTCTGGTTGATGAGAAGGTTCTGTGGTTTCAGGTCTCGATGGAGGATACGTCGTTTGTGACAGTACCCCAAACCTCGTAGCAACTGGTACAAGAATATCTAGAAGAAAACAATATTCATTGATAAGTCATCAGAAATGAATAAAGTAATCTGTCATGGCGACAGACGATTGTGATTTCAGTGGAAAACAAGCCTGGAGTCTAGTAGGGGCTGCAGAACACAAGCCACATCCAATGCAAATACATTGATCCATGGAAAGTTGCGATGCCTATGCTGGGCCATAGCTAGCTATGGTACAGGGTTGGCAGCAGCCCTCCTATGTAATGCATTCGCCTAATATATAGAATAGGTAAACATATATTCATGCTTCTCATCTTGAAGTGTACAAGTTTGAAACAAATTTAAAGAAACTTATGCAAATCAACATGAGAAATGTTTCTCCTCTGCATCTGGCAAGGTCTGCAAGGGGAGATAACTTGTCATCCAAGGGGAGACAATGCTTACCTTTACATTGGTCATACTCATTATGTTCCCACAATCATCCATGTATTGTTTGAGATCCTTTTCCTGAAACATAAAATATACAGAATTAGAGATTCTTTCACACATCTTGGCATTTAATCTACCAGTACCTCCATCATCGTCATATCAAATATTACAGGAAATTGGAGGGGCAAGTCTTAATGTAACTATAAACAACCAAACCAGGCCCCAAGATTACGAAACTTTCTGAGTACGATTTCATACTCAACTCAGAATCTTGTTCATAAAACGTCATGTGACGTCATAGAAGTTTCGTAATCTCGGGGCCAGGGCTCGACAAGTAATGTTTGCCAGTCTACCAGGAACAGGTATTATCCACAGACGGACAAGTGAAGTAGTTCAGAATAATGATCCATGTACATACAAATCACTATGTATGGTCGGCTGAATGCACCTAAGATATAAATTGAGGTTTACGTAAATTTCCTGGGCTGCGTTCAGGCTGCAATACATTTCCCTATGAAGTGCTGTAGTTTCATGTCCAACAAGCTACAGACCCAGCTACAGTAATGGTTTTTAGTTGCTTTCTAGAATCTTTCACGACGTGTCAGTTTATAGGAGGAAACCTGCAACATTCGTACTGCTCAATGTTGCAGTAAACCTGTGCGCACCGGCTGGTATTGACAGACCAGGGATGATATCTGTATTGCCACTCTATAGACAGTGCCACCTATCAATATCGCATCAGAAAGGTATCTTTCGCGAACATTGATGCCAGGTACAGTACCTTAAAAAGTTAATGTAGAGCCCTGAACGCTTTTGATATTGGTTTGGTTTAAAATTCGCAATATGTTACTCACGAGATATTCAAAGACGAGGGTGAGAGACTTTTCTGTGTGAATGATGTCATGTAATGTGACCACATTCGCATGCTTCAGATCACGGAGGAGGGACACTGAAAAATCATAAAATGTTTACAATAAAGTCTTAAAAGCATACTATCAAAGATATTATGGCCGTTTTTGACTAGTTCTTAGCTACAACTACAAAGTACACTCACTTGACATACATATAATCATGTTTGTATTTCCCAAAACCTTTCTACCTGAGCTGTACGGTAGGCAAAATTCAATGTCAACAAACTGTTTTGGATTTTGCTGTTTATATAACAATCTGAATAATCTTAGTTCTTTGTCCTTCTTTATATTAACACAAGGGGACATAACTCTCAAATGGGTATGACGATAGTACATGGAGTGTATCATAACAAAATTCAGAATAGCCTTTTAATATTTAAGATACATGTATCTTTAAAAAAATCTTAATGAAAAATTAGAGTTACCTTCCCTGATGGCAGTACAGGGGGCACCTTCTTCGTGTTCTAACCGGATTTCCTTCAAGGCAACCAGGTTGTCTGTAAGTCTGCTTTTTCCTTTATACACTGTTGCATATGTCCCCTGTAGTCAAAATCAACATGTTTTAGTTACTTGATTTAGTGCGATAGAGATCATTAGTTTTCCCCATATTCAAATAAATAATGCGAGTAATATTTACTCATATGCACTAGATTGCACTTCAACATGGGCGAGCCTGTCAAACGTCACGATTTAACAAAATTACGTGATGAAATATGCAGGAATTGTTACATTTTACAATTGAATATGGGAGAACTAAAGGTCCCTAAAATGTTTGAAATTTCATTATTAACAAAACAGTATTTACATATCATGCTATTACATTTCTATCTCTACTTTCCATTACCTTATTTGTAAACACGTTATGTTCAATGCATTTTTAAAAAGTGACAGTTACCATTTGGTGCATGTTCATCTGTAAAATATAATAATCAAATCTTACCTCCCCAAGTTTATCCAATTTGGTATACGATTCAATTTTTCCAAAACCAATTTCCGACTGAAATAAAATATACAAACAAATAATAAAATGTGCTTTATTAATATGACTACTACTACTACTACTACTAATAGTGTCCCCTCGATATAACACTGAAGTTGTGTTCCATGACGTACCCCCTGCGCTATAGTACCCGTCTTATACGATATTACAGTGAAATAACAAAAATTAAAATTGGATCCACGTTTGACCCCACGTTATATCCTTATCCGCAGGGCATCAGACCGTGTTATATCGAGGGGGCACAGTATTACTATTTATTTTTCTCCATAGAGTTAGGCTTTTCCACAGTACAACCAGTGTTATTACACATTCCACACCTTTGACCTAACTTTGTTAATTTAGTATCTTTAACTAACCAATGTACCATTTGTTTGATGACAATTTTTCTATGACTCCCAACCATATTTATGTCCTATATCTATGTTTATTTAGAATATATGTGTCTGCTGCAAAAACATCTTATTAAAAACAATGGAAAAAAAAACCCAATGAAACAAGAAATTTCCGACCACTTTACCCGTCTAGCTACCCACAATTTTGCTAACACCTATGCTACCACATGTGCCATAGTCCTTTCTTTCTCTAGGAAAAACTAGTGCATGAATATCTACTTATTTATTGAGGATATTACCAAACAAATCAATACGATGACGTGGGTTCTTCAAGCATAGCAGTGTAGCTATCCCAATATTGGTTAATCATAGTGATTGTAGTCCTACACATAAGCAACAAACTGATATTACACACGATACTTGACATCGTGATGCAATAACATCCACAGCGAATTCTCAAATAACAGAACTGACGCAAACACACCAATATCCCATACTTACAGGCACATGACAGTATTGATTTAAAAAAAAAAAGAAGTGATACTTGAAATTGTGATACAATAGCTACTGCAAATTCTCAAATAACATTATTGATGCACGAACCATTTGCCCCAGATGATAAGTTTGCAGGTAAAACACAGTATTAATATTGAAATTATAAAAGTGATACTTGGCATTGTGATATAATAGCAACTACAAATTCATAAATTGTAACAATGGCCCAAGTTAATAAACTAATAAATCAACCAGTTGATAGTTTTTAGTTACATGACTATAAAATTTAAATTGAATTTCTTTTTCTCCAATGGTGTTTAGTCGCTTTCTAGAATCTTTTACTAATGTCACGAATTATCAGTTTAGGGCAGGAGGAAACCTGCAACATCCATAGCGCTGGTAAACCTGCTAGCACAGTACCAAGGATGATATCTGTATTGCCACTCTACAGACAGTACATCCTATCAATATCGCATCGGAAACGTAACTTCCGTGAACATTAATACTGGGGAAGGGGGCCCCGCAGGATGGGATTTGATCTAGGGACCTTTGGCTCCCAAGTCCAACGTT
>JAULBP010105549.1:0-10478 GCA_032355345.1 Lepetodrilus pustulosus | reverse complement strand
GCGGGTTTCCTCCTGCCCTAAACTGACAAGTCGTGATGTTAGTGAAAGATTCTAGAAAGCGACTATAAACCCTATTAAATTTTTTTTTTAAACCCATAAATTCAGTTATTTGCACGAGTTTACCGGGAACGCAACCGTCTGGATAAACAGGTGTCAACTGTATAGTACTTATTCAAAATATATGCAATAATTTCACTACCAAGCAGCGTCTTTCCCGCTGCCATGCCCAAATGAACCCACACATGTCTATTTTCACGTACTTGTATTTAGTTGCTCCATGTGTCTGAACGTGTCTGAACCAGTGCTCATGCAGGTGTTCTGGAAAGTAAGTTTTAAAGTTAATTTTAATCCCTGAAACATCATCTGGCTTCCCCATTGAGGAAATTACTGTGATGTCATGCATGAATATTGTCAGCATTTGGAAAGTCGAGTGTCACCGAAGTACTTTGCAAATCATGGCAGTGACCAACGTAAACAAATACCAAGTTTGATTATGACCTTGTGCACAATCAAGTGTCCAAAAGTATAAAATTGTTGTTATATGATGATTTTCCATATTTTTAGTCCAAATCAGTTAATTCTATTGATTCCATAAGTTTTAGCTCATGCTGTTTTCAACTGAAACTTTTTATGACCATAATTTTGGCTCTTTGTTTTTGCGTTGTGTTCCTAAAGACAATTCATTACTATTCGAATGTCAAAGAACCGCATGACAATTGGAGAGCTATGTCCTACTGAAGCACATGGTGTCGCTGTTATACATTTCATACATGTAAAATATTTCCTGCAAATTCAATCTTTTGCAAGTCATGAAGACATTAATTAATAGTAAGCGAGATTGGTGTTACCCGTGGTGAAAACATCCTAGTATTATTAGCTCATAGCTGTTATTGCACGTTGTAACTCTTGGTGCTGGCGGCAAAATCTAGAATGGGAACTTCCTCTCAACTGTATGAAGTGTATTTGGGCAAATGTGTGACGTCACTGTCACTGTACTTTCCCTTTGTGGTCTGCATCGCCTCACAGTAGCGAGTACATACGTATTACAGTTTCCAGACAGGGTGTAGTTTTGTTCCTTTGACAAAACTGTCTCGGTATCCATAGTACTCTGAACACTGTACTGCGCTGAAAGGAATGGCCCCATAGTTAAACATGATAAAATAGTAGGAGACATGATCTCCACCTTAAACATTTTGTTTTTAGTTGATCATGTTTATGCAAGTTATAATATTTAGGAAATCTTGTTTATCTTGAGAATGTACATATTTTTTTTTTTTCTGGGTTTAATTTTCCAGGTATATTCGCCTGTTTGGACATAACTTCTCCAAATCTGACCATATTTGTCTAATCAAATTGGTCTTTGATCTGACTACTATTCCACACCTGGAGCTGTCCTTAGTGCAGAAATATGCTACTGTCCTGACAACATTACTCAAGTAAGTTAACTATGAGAAGTTTCCTGACAACACTGCTTGAGTAAATATTAGGGCAAGCTAAATTTATTGATAGTATACTTGCGAGGGGGTGAAGTGAAGGTTTCTCTCTCGCAATGTTATTACCATTGAGTTTAAAATTTACTAAAAATTTGTACTGACATTCCAGTCAATACCAGTGTTGAATATGTTATTTTAAAATAGTGTTATTGTTAAAATATTAACGACAAAATGTCTTCCTAGGAGGCAAATTCAGTAGCTTTAATATCAAGCCGGATAAGTATTTCATTATTGTAGTTATGGAGAATGATTTCCATACAATCAAATACAAATATTTCATTCATGTGCTTTTCAGAAAAACAGAACTGCTGTCACGTGAAGATTTGGAATTGCCATGGCAACCACTGCATGTACTTGTGGAATCTGTGATGTTTTCCCAGTTCGAGCATCATGGCTTGCAACTATTTCCGTCGTGCGTATTTCCTTCCTAACATAGAACTCTGACAGACACTATTGATGTACAACACAATGTATTATTAATGGTTTCTCAAATATGTTTTATATTTTACTACGGTATGTAGTACTATTATGGGAAAATATGAACAAAATCCCCAAAGGTGCCTCCTCTAAAAATATACTTTCAAGACTATCCTCCAATGTCAGTTATTGTGGACGAGAGATATGTCCATGTCCAAAATGGTTGATATCCCTGATATCACCAAAATATAGTTGAAATACTGTCTAAATGTTTTACCCTCAACTTTAACATTTCCAATTCCACCATTAATTGTCACCTTCAATAGATGATCTTCAATAGAAGTATTGTGAATTATGTGTGATTTGTTGTTTCATGTGTTGTCATTTTATATTTGATGTTATCTATGTTCCAGAAACATTGAGAATGTTTTGAAGAGTGTGGTGCGGTGTTGTCGAGTGTGAGTATCCCGACCAGAAATGGCAGGCAGCTCTGCCTCCTTCATGTATTGCTGTGGAAACATCGGCTCTGTTTACTCCTATTGTGGATATACCATGCGTAGTGTTCACCTTTGTAGCGTCAAACCTTAGAGATTGCTGCAAGACTAATAATACTGAGTGACAATTTGAGTTGTAATTTTGTCGAGGTTGATTTTGTCTCCCAATTTGCAAGCCTATGGTGAACCCTGATATATAAGTTGTATTTCATGCCACACCTTGTAAACAGAATTGAAGTATGCTTATAAAATCTTCAGCTCAAGTGATATCACAAAATATTGAATAGCCCTTGGTATATTTGATGTGGCTTCTTTTTAGAAACGCTGTTTTGCTAGAAATGTTTTAGAGAATTGTGTTTGATGTTGTCGGGAAAGCTGTAAGTAAGATCTAAAGATGTCAGAACTAAATAACTTCTTTACGTGTCTCAGATACTTCTCCTTGGAGTCTACACAGGAAATGCTGGATGAGTGGCGCCCCCTGCTTTGTCCATTCGACGTGACCGTCATCAAGGCCCTTAACTACCTGGAGTTGTTCCTGCCCACCTCCTTGCCTCCTGACCAATACCATCGGGGCTTCAAGTTAGTACAGTACACACACAAGCATGCACACATGCAGACAGACACACATACAGACAGACAGATACACATGTAAAGAACAGTACCATTGGGGCTTCAAGTTAGTACAGTACATACACACCATTTGAGATTCTATTCATTCATAAATATCAAAAGGTGAAGGGTAGACCTTGTTGTGTTGGGTGTGACGAGGACCTCGTTCTATTCTTCGTATAATTGATCCATTCCTATTTTATCAGGTTGTGTAATATTAATGCAATTGATATCCTACTCTGTGTTGTACATGTTGCTGATTGTATTTCAGATTATGGATGGAGGAGTTGATTCAGCTCTGGCTTTCCTTCCATAACAGTCCCTCCTGGGAATATGTAAGTTATTACAAACTTAATAGTTGAAATATTCCATGATTTCTGGCCGTAATTGGCAATATTCATACAACTATGGCACCCATTCATGAAAACTCTGGCAGATGGATAGCGCAATGGTGGTACGTTTGACAGGAGCCAAAGGCCCTGGGTTCATATCTCGGGAGCATCAATGTTCACGAAAGTTACCTTTCCGACGTGATCATGATAGGATGAACTGTCTGTACCATGGCAATGTAGTTCACATTCTTCATCTGTAAGTACCGTTTGTATGCTGGCAGGTTTACTGCAGCATTCAGCAGGACGGATGTTTTACAGGTATCTGACAGGCCGTGATATGAGCGAGCTTTGGGGCCGCTGTGATCTCGTAGTGGATACAAGAGCTTGCCCAGCTCTTATAGTAAATTACAGCCATGTTGCAAAAATGTTTATTATTAGTGAAGGGGTTAACTGGTAGATTTGAAGCTCAACCAATGAGTTGTAATACGGTGCCATATGGAACAGGCTTTATGTTCTCTTTGTTTGGTCTCCAGAGCCTGGTGTCGCTGTTCACTAGACTGGCTTGGGACACCATTGGATATGTAGACTGGTCTCCATACATCGACCAGGTAAGAAAACAATACCACCGTCGGAACAATAGTTAATTTCGCATAATATTTTATGATTGCAGACTATCTACTGTGGTAAAATTCACTACATAGAGATGTCCGTTTCATGACCAAAATAAATAAGAATTATTTTTTTTAATGTATTTTACTTTTTATTATTAAATAAATAAGTAAATAAAATACATAAATAATAATTAAGCTTTATCTTTATTTGCAAATGCTTTTCAATGAATAAATGATTGTTTCTTGTTGTAAACTTAGCCAGTTATTACTTTGTGCATTATTCTCTCATTGCCGATATTTGTCAACGAGTAAACGATGAGCTCCACTGTTTCTTGTCAGATATTCACACGGTTCCTGCGTAGCTTCAACCTGCCCGTGGGCACCCAGCAAGTGACGTCAAAGAACACCATCTGCTACGACGTCAACATCACCGTCCAGTGGATCGTGGCCATGCTGGTCAGTTCTGTAGCCAGGGTCCAGTTGCACGACACTCTTGTAGCCCTACGATAGTTGTAAGTCCAATTGTAGAGGCTTCTACAATTGGACTTAGGTTGTGTGATACTCGTGCAGGCTATCTGAATAAGACAATGCTACAACTATTGTAACAGCAGTTTAAGTCCCTACAACTGCTGTAGCCTACAGGAGAGTCGTGCAGCTGGACCCTGTGCTCTGGCCTACATTGTTGTCTCATAGTTGGAAATATCCTGGATCTTGCTCAGAAATTATCCATGCACAGGTGTAAAGTTCAAATGTTCAAAGCACAACACTTTTATTACCACGATCAATTGATCAGTGCATTAATCTCATCTCAACACCCTGGGGAAAGTACAACCCTAGCTGCCATTTTCCTATTCTATATCGCTACCAATACCATTGATCTCATCAGGTACCCATCCACTGCAGGGTTCAGAAAAATTCATCGCTAATAGGTGAAAGATTCCCGCAGCGACGTTAAAATCCATAATCACTAGCTCAGAAACATTCACAAAACAATTATTTTGACCAGAATGGACAATTTCAAAGTAGCATTTTACCATTTGTCTCATCTTACTGGTACCAATTTCCTGCTGGTTACTCTCTAAGACCACCATTTTGACCAGAATGGACAATTTCAAACTGTCGAGCTGAATTTGACGTTTTTCTGAATTGTGTGTCCCCAGGGCGGTGGCACCGGCACCCAGGAGTACGTCAGTAAACTGCTGAAAGCTCTGGAGTCCTTCTACCACCCCTCTAACATCGGACGATGGAACGTGAGTAGTCCTGCCATGTGCTGGCCTAGCAGTAGGCTTTGCATTTGTAATTCTTTGGTAGTTTACATTACTTAATGTATGAATTGTAGTCATCGAGCATGGTTGAAACATTCCTAACGGGATATAAAGCATTAAATCAATCAATCATAATAGACTAAGGCTCCAGACTAATACTGTAAGTTACTTGCCCGCAGAGCTAGCCAGGGCAAGTTGCAAAGGCACCATAGGTGCTATATGTAGGCAAAATCTGTAATTCCCACAATCCCACAGATATGTTTACCATTGTAGATTTTCAGATAACCCCAGTACCCCTTTTACAGATTTGATGAAGAGAATTGATTAGAATCAGATGTTTTAATTGCTGTACGGTGTTGATTATCATTTCAGCTGAAACTGAGTGTACTGCTGATGGCTTTTCCCAAACACTTTATCAGACGTGTTCACAGGTAAGATGCCATCCTACTATGGAGGGTGATCTAGAATGAGTTTTCTATTAAGATTCTTACTTTTTGGCAATGGGCACCCTGGTCCATTGAATGGGGTAATAATGTAGCGCTTTGAGCATACTTTAGAGCATGGATTTGGCGCAATATAAATGTTTATTATTATTATTGTTTTACATTTCTGACGCGATACTGATAGGTTGCACTGTCTGTAGTGCCAATACAGTTATCATCCTTGGTCTGTCAGTACCAGCGCATGTTTACTACAACATTCAGCGCTACGGATGTTGCAGGTTTCCTCCTGCCCTAAACTGACAAGTAACTCTAATCCCCAATACCTCCCAAAAAGTCTTTTATTTTTATTATTGTTATTATTTTGACAATGTGAGAAATATTGTGCTTGTAGTGATGACTGTTTCCCAAATTGAATAGAGACAGATCGGGCATGGCAATTTTCTGCAGAAATCTGCTTTATTTGTCCAGGGGCTTAATTACTTGCCCTAGACAGCTTCCAGCCCCCAGACCTCAGGCTTTGTTTCCACTGAGATCACAATTGTCTGTTGCCATGCCAGAAAAATACTTTATTGCAACATACTAACACGACATTGGCCAACTATTACAATTTGTATGTTGCGTTTGTAGCTGTTGTCACATCTGAAAAATATATTGATTTTACCACTTCACAGAGAAAGATACCAGAAGCCCAGTTGGCTGAAGCCGATTCCAGAAAGCAGCAAACTGAATGAAGACGACATCACCAAGTTTGTGGAGAGTTTCAAGACGGTCGTCTTCGTGGCAATGTTTGGCAAACACGGCAGTCAGGACGCGGCAGTCGCTCTCCGATACCTCGCCACACTCCGACCCGAGATAGTCGTGCCAGTGCTGCTAGAGAAGTAGGTCAAACAGATCACCATTCACTCGTGGAGGTGGCCATTAGTAATTTGGCTAAATTTCACATAGTCACCTGCTTTATCAATGTCAAAGTTTGTGGAACATACCATGAAAAGAATATTGTAAATCCTTGACTAGAACCCCGGGCTTCTATTAATTTTGCGACAATCTCAAGCAAGGTTTCTAGAATGTACACTTAGATAAATGATTCAACTATTTACAATCAAGCACAAATTGGGCCAATGAATCTTGCAGATGGGTGAGCAAGCCTCTAAATAAACAAATGCATTCAATATCTTCAAGATGTTTGCTGTGAGCCTAAGAACATTCTCCACCACACAGCCCTGTTTAGTCATAGTTTTTCTACTTCATTTATTATACTAAATAATGCTGTTGGCCTTGTTAATAATGCTGTCGGCCTGTTTGTAGGATGTACCCCGCAATGGAGACGCTGATAGAGCCTCACCGACTGCTGGCGTGTATGAACTGCATCGTGGCCGTGGCGCGCCCCATGTTGAGCGCAGAGAAGTGGTACCCCTTGGGTCGTACACACCTCCTGCCCCTACTCAACCTCTCCCTACCCGGCATCGACCCCAACGACTTCAAGAAATGTCTCGTACGTGCCGACATGCTTCTTCTGTCTGTGTATCCCAGCACTTTATGTGCCAGTTGTCGCATGTGGCTGAAAGATTCCCACTGTGACGTAAAGCAAGAATTGATCGTCGTACACGCGACAACACCAGCCTTTCCCAGTAGAGCCAGTCACTTGTCATGTCTCTTCACACAGTTTATCTCACTGCATTTCTCACTGGTGGATAGAGAGCTAGCTCTGACATTCAGACAGTAGCAGAAGAGTTATCATTTCATAGCCTACCTACAGATCGCTGAAATTTCACTTTCTTCCATTCTTCAATTATGCTTTATAAAAAAATAAAAAAAAACATAAACATACTTTTGACCTAATCAAATCAATCTTATTCGAAACTAAAGGTGGTTACAAGACTAATTTCTATATATATATATATATGCACATTAATGGTACTTCACTATGTATAGATTTCCTTCACAATAATCTTGCCATTTTATCTTATCTTTGACTAGTTACAAGAATTGCGTAATGTTTTCTGTTGTAGGTCACGTTTCAGATGATATCTACATTCGTGTCACTGGTCCCTATCGCGGACTGCTCCGAGGCAATTCATGTTCGGAAGGACCTCACCGAGGTTAGAATCACGCTTCAGTGCACATGTCAGTGACCGATTCCTTGGTCAGTATCATTGAGTTACGAACATGAAAACAAGACTCAGAAAGTTTTGTAACCTCGGGGGACGGGTCTGGGTAACTCCTGTGGTTCCAAGTCCCCAGGGACAGGTTCGAACTCGAAATCTCTGACACCGACTTGCAATTACCGACCACTGCCAGCAGTGTTGCAACCCGTCTCATCGCGACACCGCGTCTCATCGCGACACTACGTCTCATCGTGAGATTTCGTGTTTCAGGAGGAGAGGGAGGTGTGCTCGGCCACGGCGCAGTTCGAGGACTGGGTGCTGCAGTATCTGGATCGGGTGTTCTCGCTGGTGGAAAACAGCGCCCAGGAAGCGTCATGCGGCGCCCACGACCGCCTCAACCCCGAGCAGAGCATGCTAGAGGTGGGCATGGCCTCCACCTCCACCTCGGTGCTGCAGCAGTGCTCTGGGCCCATCTTTGACGTGAGTACCGCCTCCAAGATCACCCCGAGTACACTGGTTCTCTCGGAAGTTGCTATTCACAGGCATGGCAATGTTCTGCAGATCTGCAGGAATTCGCCTCTGTCAGGGCATCGATTTATTTGCCCAGGACATGGCTGGGGGCCTGCAGCTTCCAGACCTCAGGCTTGTTTTCCGCTGAAATCTCTGTCAGTTGCCATGCCTGAAGTTCCTATTAATAAATGAATGATCCCTGAATGTAATTTATTAAGTTGTAGTTGAGTATCTTTGTAAATCCACAATAATCCATGATTATTAATTTCTTGTTTCTCATCAATTTCTGTAATTGCATAAAATTTTAATGATCATTGATTGTATTTTGTTAATTATGATAAATTGTGGGGGGGTTTCAAAACTTTTGTTTGGGGAATAATTATGAATGGTCCCTGATTGTTAATTTATTTTATTTTATTAAATTATTTTTATTATTATTATTCAAAGATTTAGCTTCTGAAATTGTAGGCTTTATTTTAAATAACACGTTGACCGTTGCTACTTATTTGACGTGGACGCGTGTTTGCGTGACCTGACCTGACCTCTGTATGTCACACACAGGCTGCTGTTAGAAGACTCCACCGTTTCCTGACAGGCAATGTCTACGAAACCAAAGTCAGTGGACGATTTGCTGCTAACCTCTGTCGATCTGCGGCTAAGGTACGCTTTTGTGGATTCTAACAGTTAACCCCAGTAACCTGTTTGTCTTTAAGCCGGAAAATACTCCTTTGTATTATGTTTTTGCTTTTCTGTGTTTATGTGCATCCAAAATTTAATTTTTTTTCTATCATATCCTATCAAGGTTCGTGAAAGTTGCCTTTCTGGCGTGATCATGATACAATGTGCTGTCTGTACCGTCAGTATCATCAGTACTACTGATATTGCGGGTTTCCTCTTTCCCTAAAACTGACAAACCATGAGATAAGGGAAAGAATCTTGAAAATGTCGCTAAACCGTCATTTTAAACAATAAAAAATAAAATAATAAGTATGATTTTCATAACTTCAGGTAAATCCATCCAAAACCTTGAAGTTGTTCCTGCCTCATTTCTGTCGGAGCATTGTCAACTACGTTGAAGAACGTAAGTAATTGCAAAAACAATTTCCTTTGTCTGTTCTCTAAAACAAACTGTTATCCTGTCATAGTATAGCTGAAGTTGATAAATGAAATGACCAACATAGCTGAATTATGTGGAAGAATTCTTAAATATTCTGGCTTTGTGATATCTTGAGTTGCCTCCCTTGCAGATGGCGACATCGAGAAAGAAGAGCAACTGGACGACAGCTTCCTGTGGAATCTGCAGATGCTTGCACAGGTAACACCCTGATTATCTGCCCCTGCCTTCACTGATTGTGAATTGTCAAGAAATCTATTGACTGGTCATGAGCACACATGAACATGACCAAGCCTCAAAACAAATAAAGAAGTGCATTCAATTGTAAAAAAAACTAATAGTCGCTAGGAAGAAAGGTAACTTACAAAAGAAATATTCCATGTTTCAGTTGGTGCGATGCAACGGAAGTGACCTCCTTCCATACAGCGACCAGCTTCTAGAAGTCCTGTCACTGACTGTCACGCTTCAGTGCACACAGGGGTACGAGATGGCCGGCAT
Source organism: Lepetodrilus pustulosus (assembly GCA_032355345.1). Lineage (NCBI taxonomy): Eukaryota > Metazoa > Mollusca > Gastropoda > Lepetellida > Lepetodrilidae > Lepetodrilus > Lepetodrilus pustulosus. Next base: position 587 of record JAULBP010105549.1, on the reverse strand, counting down.
ACTGCTGCGCTACTTGCTGCGCGCCCTGGTGTTGACGTACCCCCAGGAGTACCGCAGCATCAACCACAGCGTGGACAAGCCCCTAGAGGAGTACCTGCCTATCAGGGTATGTACACATGACCAGTGCCTCAAATAGTTAGTGTTGTTTACATCTCGCCAAGTTTTGTATGGAGTTTTGTTGTCTCGATCTCTTCAGGCATCTTGCCTTCCTGGTGTGTATTACTATATTTATTCCAGTTGTAAGTGATACTTGTTCATACCGTGATTTGTAATAGTAGGTGTTGTCATGCCAGGACTGTTAATTGCATTCCTGGTGTTATTTGTCATACCAGGACTGGGCAAAGGCAGGAAACATTGATGAGCTGCGTATCGTCTGGCATATTCCTACGCCCAAGGAACAGGAGTTTGCTGGAGAGATCCTGAAAAAGTTCCTGAGTCCAGAGTTGGACTTCATTAATCAGATACAGACACTGCCCCAACCACCCCCCAGGTCAGTCCATCATACACACACTGCCCCAACCACCCCCCAGGTCAGTCTGTCATCCGGTGTCGGTCAATCTGACCCATCTCCCCCACCAATTCCTCTC
>JAULBP010105538.1:0-10478 GCA_032355345.1 Lepetodrilus pustulosus | reverse complement strand
TGTTCTTTCAGAATATGTAATAACCCCGATAGTGACCATTTTTCCCTATGCAAGTATGATCTTGCCCCTTTAATTTAATGTTTGTTAACACGTTTGGTTTATCTTACATTTCGGTCTTTAAGTAGCATCTGATTGTCGTATGTAATAGATAGGCATACCTGTTCATTACATTACTACTTGAAGTCTTCTTCCAGTTTGGATCCTGAGGCCACGATACGGTTCTGACTGGGCCCTTATGTAGGTAACATTACAGATAACATTAAGTCCTATAAGCCATATACTATACCATTGCTGGGGTTGAAGTCCAGACTACCGTAGAGTTATAAAGCTGTATCGTACAGGAGATCCAAGAAGCCATCGTTCGCATTGTTGCTATACTCTTGCACATGTGAACGATACCATATTTCCATGAAAACGTACACTTTTTTTTTCTGCGGTGTTATGCCACGCCAACCATTCTTTAAAGTGGAACAGCAACACATTTAATAAGACTAATTAGGCGTCTTTGTCGTGTGTAGGATGTACAGATCGACACTGTTAACGATGGAGACGTTTAAGTGCGTGAAGCTGATGTGAAGGAGATAGAAAAAATACCAATAATAATCAGGCCCGGATTTCTCAAAAACAATATCAGAACAAAGCTGTTTGTAACTGATGGCATTTTCTTGCGATGCAGTTGTCAGTTATCGATTGGAACAGAGTTTTTGTCAGAGACATGCTAATACTGAAACTCACTTCATTTTAGTTACCTCATTTTCGAGAAATTTGTCACCGGTGTGAGTTTCACGAAGGGTATAGAGTTGTCCTGGTAGACCGGCCGGTAGGTGGAGATACTCTACCTCCATAGTACAGCCTGACGCCGATATGACGGTCAGAGTTTCTCAGCCTAACCGGTCGGGTGTACATCGAGGTCAACGTTATTTCCTGGTTATAGGTTATGAAGCACAGTTCAGTATTAATGATTTCCTGCCCAGTGATTGGTTATAAGTGGCAAAATCCACTTTATTTGACAACTACAACACCTGTCACATCAAATAATCCAATTTGTATTTTCAAGAGTGCTACTTTGATACATTTGTAAGGTTCTGGGCTGAATAACACCGTAGATCAATCTATAGATCTACAGTTCAGATCTACAGTGACATGGCGTCACTTCTTACCAACGGAGTTCAAGCAATTGAAGCTATGTTTATCAACTAGGGTTTTCACCGCTTTCAAGATTCTTTCATTTATATCACGGCTTGTCAGCTTAGGGCAGGAGGAACCAAGCTGTCCGTTTGCAGTCTTAATCGAATATTCTAAATAGCGATGCTTTACAAAGCGTATAATGGCACGTGCACCCACTGCCTTAATCATAAGAATCACGTCATTTCCTCTCCAGGTTACTTCCGTTTGATTGCCACATTGCATACTATGACCTATAGTAACTGCCTACACAGAGACAATTCATACCACATATCTATAATTATAATATAATATTACTAGCTGGAATTATATTTCAATTGTACTGTTAACGGACGCCATGTGGTTGTGAAAGAACCCAAGTTCTTCTCTCACTGTTATATACTATAGTAATCACCCACCCGCTGTAATTTGAAATTATATGGTTCCGCGGAAAACGGTTGGAGAGTCCTATCTAGTTTTGTGCATGCATACTATTTAAACCAGAATATCTTTTTAATTACATGGATATAGGGGGATTACGTTTTTTACAAGCGAAAATAACCCCTTCCATAGTAGCCTACATTAGTTTTATCAGCATAGTAGCCTATACATTAGTTTTATCAGCATAGGTTTTATCAGCATAGTAGCGTATATTAATTTGATCAGCATAGTAGCCTACATTAGTTTTATCAGCATAGTAGCCTATACATTAGTTTTATCAGCATAAGTTTTATCAGCATAGTAGCTAAATTAGTTTTATCAACATTGTAACCTACATTAGTTTTATCAGCAATTGCCAATCCTGTATGATTTTCCTAGCATCGTAGTCTTGATTGATTTGCTTCTTTCAGCCATGCCATTCTATCATATGTGTCAACCGCGCACAGTTTCTCAGTGTGAACGATCCATACTTGCAAGAAATTACATTCATCCTAGTATATTCCAGTGTCAAGTGTAGCATCTACTATTGTTGTTTCGTTGTGAGTATTAACGAAGTTCCTTCATTGAAATCCATTAGTACACCATTAATTGTAATTAAAGCATCATTACTCGTTCTTGGAGGTTATGTCATTGAGGTTTATATGAACCATGCCATATTTCAATACCTGTGGAAGACATTTGACATTTATCTAAATAACTATAATGCAAATAATAGTGACAAATAAGCCATGATAAGTCTCTAAGATATATTTACATCTACACGCAAACAACATTAGGATATGCACTCAATAGTCTCGACATTATCCCATGTTTCCATTATTGATAGCAGATAATGCCATAAATTGTTATGAAGATATATTTCTTGACCTTTACATAAACAGATAACAGGCCCAGACAATCAGATATTTGAAACCGAAAATAACATATGTCTACATACGGTAGGAGTGCTGTTTTCTCAATGAGATCATATTGTCTGGTAATGGACCATAGCCATTTCCCCCATTGTATGACATTGTCATTAAGATAGAACAAGTAATAACTCTGTCCGATACAACAGACATTACGTTCTGTATAAATGGTCACTGATGGTCCTTCTCCTACGTTTATAAGATAACGAAAGACCATAGTGTGCACAACGAGGCAAAATTAGCAATTTCAATACAAGAAAGATTTGCCTATGCATACTGTTCATTCTTAATCACAGATATATCACTCGTCATTACGCGTCTACTTCTGATGGGACTCCACCCTATTAATGTATAGATGTTCTACAATAAATGTTCCAGTAATACAATCTAGCATTGATGAATGATGATGGCACCGTGTCTCGCACTCGTCAACAACTAGTGTGTTTCCATCATGACTCAGTCCACACACGGCGCTCCCAGAGAGAGTTCTGTGGCCGTAATGTACGGGCGTATGAATACCGTGCTGGCTGGAAGCTGTAATTCAACGTTGTCTGTATTTGAACTACATAATCCCTCTGTCGACACTTGTCAAACACAGCCAGGAATCCATATAAGTATCTTTTCCATTTCCTACCGTCTTTGACGGTCAAAAGGGCAGCTGTAGATTGATACGACAGCACTCACTCGTTATAGTGTTGCTGTCACCTTACGATGACTAGTAGGTGTCAGATGTCATTAGGCGACAGTAATAATGCAATGCGATAGGACATCAACTTGGAATAAGGGGTTAATTATCATCCATTGCGGTAGTCACACTGTTTTACCTTTCCCATCTACTATAATTTATCACTTACACAAGCAGGTCATACCTAGCATGTCTGGACCATCGAGAAAGGCTGCGCTGATGAAATTTGATAACGTAATATGAATTTTAACGTCTTCTGGTTATACATTTAATCAGAAATATAGGCTACAGTTAATATCTCATGCCATGCTATTGTTGATGATGACTTTGGGATGCAAAATACTAATGTATTTTCATCAATAGAAATGAAAGAACAAGACATTGGTACTGGATGTATGGACAGGAGCATATCCATATACAGTAAGTCATGTAATTAACGCGAGCATGCTATTAATGCGAACAATGCGACTTTCGTGTAACATTGATGACATCTTAATTACTATCAAAGTGAATTGGTTCAAATTCTGAATCTGCTATGAACAAAATGCATTATTTGACTATTAACGAACTACACAGATATAAGAACCTCTTTGGCCTGTCATGCGCGAACGGTTGAACCGTTTCAGTTTTCATAGCAATTCAGCACAAAAGGCAACAACTAACAACAGCAATTCATTCTCACGGAACCATGGCAGTCTTCGCTCTATTCGCCTTCTAAATTATATTTGACATCCATCTTGCCAATCGCCTTATTATTTGCATTGGAAAGTGCCTGCAAAATAGCGATAACAGAATAATATTATGACATTGCTATATAGTGTGTTTTTATCTCGAGATTCTCGACTATTCTTAACTTCTTTCATTACTTCTATCGCTACTATGTCCAAGGGAATTAACGATATATCGCTTTGTCCCACGATGTGAACGACCAGATTGCTATGTTATCTAGAGGACTGAAAAGGAATTCCTGCATGGTAATTTGTCGCAAGAAGCTGAGACATATATTATAATATGTAAATGGAAGCACAATGGACGCTCATTTCACTGAATACAAAACCGAAGCTTTATACCTCACGTCCCCAATCCAAGTCCTATGGCTCGTAGCGTGGCTGTATATAACTATAACAGTCTAGTATGCCCCTAAGATTGTCATTATTGTGATTTCTGAAGACCTAATCCTCTACAGTTATCATCATTGACCCATTTGCACCAGCTCAGGTCTCGAGGATTTTACTGCAACGCAAATCTCTTCCAACCATAACCCTTACATTACAGTTTCCCTGTAGTATAGTGTGTGAAGTACACACAGGGACGGGAGGTAATGCAATGGTAGGACGCTTGGCCTTGGGAGTTAAAGTCCAAGGATCGAATCCTGTCCCGGGAGTCTGGCACCAGTGTTGCATTCTGACATGATCATGATATTATGATGTGTTGTCTGTATCGTGACAATGCAATTTTCCATCCTTGGTCTATCAGTATCAGCCGCCACTCCCAGGTTTACTGCACCATATTTACGAATGTTGCAGGTTTTCTCCTGCCCTAAACTGACAAGCCATGATATAAGTAAAAGAAACATGAAAGCGGCGCTAAGCCACAATTAAGAAACAGCAACAACAAATAATAAGAAGTAAAAATAACGAAAACATAAATACAATGACAACAGGGACAACAACAATAACAACAACGGCAACAACAACATCAGCAACAACAACAACACAACATGACGTTCCAAACTCACTCCTTGACACGCAACTGTCATGACATAACCTGTGCTATAACTGCATTCTATGTGATCTATGAAGCGAATATCAAACTGGGAAATGTAGACGATCCATGCCAAATGTGCATTTCCTCAGTTCGATGAGAATCAAGGAAGACATCCAAGATCAAAGAAAACATGGACGAAACATTACTCATGTATCGTAGATGGGTTAAGGGATTATGAGGCAGCCGGAAGCTCTATTCTGAATTTGACATCGATTACGCTCATGCTAGTTGAAAGACCGGTAATATTAATTTCAGCTTTACCATGAAGAAGATACTGGTCCTCTACAGACATCTGACTTTATAATAGTTATGATCTCCAGTTTATGAAGAGATATTAATGGGAGGGAAAAATACGAACCTACTGTAACATCGCATGTAAGGTATCGTATTAGACGCTTCCGTTTGAATGAGAACAGAACAGAACCTTTTCCCACTGGCATATACATTATAAAATAGAACATAGTAATGGCGGACATGGATCTACTAGGAAGTATTTTAGTTTCATATAGGTCATCATAATAGTACAGACAGATGTTTCAATGAACCCATGTTCTTGTTCCTAAACACGAAAAAAGATAATCAAGACAGCTAATACAAGTGGATCTACTTTCTTCTTTGGTTGAAAACAAAAACCATGGACATATTTACAAACATTACTTTAATTGTAATCATCACCATATTGGTGATGATTACAATTAAATTAATGTTTGTAAATATGTTTGAATGAGAACAGAACAGAACCTTTTCCCACTCGGCATATACATTATAAAATAGAACATAGTAATGGCGGACATGGATTTACTAGGAAGTATTTTAGTTTCATATAGGTCATCATAATAGTACAGACAACACTGAGATGTTTCAATGAACCCATGTTCTTGTTCCTAAACACGAAAAAAAGATAATCAATTAACAGAGATGACATATTATACATGGCTGTGTTACCCGGTATTCCATATTATCGTGCCTATTGGAAAGCGATCAGATGAAGTTCGAAGATCAACTAAATGTATGGTGTTTGATCGCGATAACTAGGTTAAGTGCGGCTTCAATATCAGCTCCGTCTTTAGTACCCGATAGGCGATGGCTTTGGGAGAAGCTATCAAAGGGCTATCATATACATTCATAGACAATCACACATTGTTTTGATTAACATACTTTTTCTCCATATTTATGTACTTATGAATGGCTTATATGCTGTGGATGAATCATATATCTTGGAAACATAGACACCCGCGAACATTAAGATTGTATAGAAATAAAAAAATTAACATAATTTAAAACACGCAGTTTTCAAGGTATAATATTTAATATGAATGTATGCATTTGGTTACATATGGTATGCTCATAATTTCTATTTAACAATGCATCTAACACATACAAAAAAATACATGCATTTGTGACAACTTGGGGTTGTAAGTTTGATCAGCACGCCACTTGAATCAAAAAGTTAAAACTCAACCCATATTTGGGGAGGAAATTCCGATTTATTCTTCGTTAGATCTAGTTGTTTACATGTTTCTGCATTGTTCTCAGTCAGCTCGAGAGTTGTCTCCCTTGGCTTTGTCTACCGGGAATAGAATGTTCATAACAACTAATTAATAACATATTAGCTTATAAAGTAACAATGTTAAGATATAGTAGACGAATGTCATTCGTCACACATTCATGAAGGCAAACAAGCCTAGAAAATGGTAAAGAAAATTCCGTTTAAAATTTGTAATTTATATGGAAATGAAGTAAATGTATAATGTACATTCTAACTATACAATATTATATCTATGCTACGATGTTTCGTGGGCCACTATGTCGACATTTTCAGGCAGTTAATCCATATCTAATTTACGAACGGTGATTGGAGTATGAATGTCTATGAACGCCCTTGGATTGCGATGGGAGAGTTTAAGACTGTACGATGTTACAATTTGTTATTATTTCTTTTATATTTTATTTCGTTAACTGGTTTTTCATTTTTGTTCTTATGCTTTTTATATTACTCAAGTCAACGGGATATGATATGCATTTAATTGACGTAAAAAGACCCAAGGGTTAGATTCTATGTTATAACTCTACAATGAAATGCTCGTTATCTGGAGAGGTAATTAAACACATCTTTTGAGCTCTCAAGTAGAATAATAATGCTTCCTTGATTCAATGAAGAAAAAAAACCCGGCATGTCCTTATCCAGTAGAGTAAGGTGTCCATTTATAGTAAGGACACGAGACGTGACAGGTCGGACTCAATAATTGATTTGAACGTCAAGTTTTTCAGATGGATTCAAATTACGCGACATTTCAGGTATCATTCCATGAGGAGTTAAAGATGAAATATAATCTAAATTGGGAACTAAGTCACACACTGTCCAATTACTGGTATACCAGCAAAGCCTGATTGATGTTCACTAATATACCAACGTCCAGACAATTTTAAAGGGGGAAAAAAATCAACATCCTGATGAGTTAGTCCACGCGGCGTCCTGGACGATATTGACTACTTCCTAGTGCGTTTCATTTGTTTGGAACTTCACCAATTAACCCCGTGTTGTAATTTGTGTCTATATGTCTAATACGTGTGCTTGGTGATCGATGTTTTACAGGAACGACTGGACTGATGATAGATGATTTGATAACTGGGAGATAACACTCAGTGATAACTTGGAGATAACACTATCTTATAACTAGGATATCACTATCTGATAATTAGGCTGCGCGAGTTTTTCCTTAGATGTGTGCCAGGGGTACCGTGAAGTGATAACGTAACAAGTACCTCTGAGGTGTGAGGATGTTTCTGTATATATTTCGGAATTTAAAAAATCGAATATATGAAAACTTTTTGAAAATAGTGAAAGCCAATGGGACATCTGGAAAGTGTATCTTGTTGCCAGATATAGGTATATATATATGCATATATTTTCAGTTAAAATACCCTTGACCATGAAATGTGTCAACAAACCGTGATCGTATCCCTTTAATATACGAGAAGAGGAAAACAAATATTGTAAAAAAAACATCGACATAACACAAGAAAAATAAATTGAAGCCACCATCCCTGACTATAAGCTGGTAAGTGGGCCCATCTATACTCGCTACGGTGTCCAAAAGACGTCTGCAGCTGTTAGCATCCTACGTGTGTCGGATCTAGAGTGGATAAAGTGAACTATAATGAGTGTCGTGGATGACAACTGTAACTGTCGCACCCTGGGGGTTACTAAGATGCTAAGATATGTTTCATGTCTGAGAGGCTGAGATTCGATGCTTGACAATATCATGAAAGTCATGTACCTGACTTGGTTAAAGGCGAATAATCGCAGACTCTCGACCTACATGTATGACATTTGTCAATCGAATTTGGCCACAACATACGATATAGTTGGTATCGCTATTCAATTATCTGGTGTTGTATTTATACTGTGTTTTAAAATTAATTTATAGTCGGAGATGGATGCCAATTAATTGTCAACACTATATCGATAAAAAAAAAACGTGTTGGCAGAACGCATATACTGAGGTGTACATATATGCATGTCAAGAGTATATGCTTTACGTTTGAAATTAAATAGTAAATAAACATGGGCATCAATCAATAGCTCTTTTGATATGCTCTTATTAACTTGGCAGCACATTTCATAGTCAAACCACACATAATTCACTACGATATCAAACAAATTCACCTTACAGTACATCGCATGGCATACACGATGCCATACCTAATTATAACATGGAGCTAATACTCCGTCTTACAAATGAAACAGAGCAAGTATAGATAATAGAGTCAGACAATCATGAGACAAATGAACGATCTATATATACACTGTATTGGGAAAGTAATCTAAAACTATTAGATCGACTGAAATACAAACATCCATGAATGCTTAGTGCCATCGGATGGGTTAAATAATTCCAGGAATTAAATAAGGAGTGCATATATACATCGTATCTCCACCAAATATACGTACTGGAAACTCTAACTATATATTAAAATTCATTTGCATACCTTCGTGAAGGGACTGGAGAGTTGGTGAACATGGATTGAAATAACGCTAAGAATATCGGCTAATGGCAATGCTAGACATGGACAAGAACAAATGGGAAATTCGTAATAAAAACAAAAACATGTTTTGTTTTAGTACAGGAAGGGTATGCACTGTGGCAATTTGGATGTCATATCTCTCCTTGAACTAGCCTGTTATTAGAGCGATTGGAATACGAGATAAGGTTAATGTATTTATCGAGTTGGAGGGCCCGTCATTATAAAGTGCCATCCTAGAAAGGCATGTACTTAAAGGGGAATGTCAAATTGCCGATGTAACACTAACTTGACTTAACATTGTTTGGTAAGATGTGTATTACAAGTATCAATTATAATGTATAACGAAAACTTCTTAGCGCATTAAATACTAGCTAGCTTGGGTTGTGGACTTCCAAGAAGTTGAGAATGTGAAATTGATCCAATGACAGGGGTAATAACGTAGTGCTATGATACAGCTTTCGAGCATGGAATTGGCGCAATGTAAATGTGTACATTATTATTCCTATTATTATTATTGTTATTGTTATTATTAATATTATTATTATTATCATAATCATCATCATCATCATCATCATCATCATAATTCTCATTATGTTTGGACTATTTTCTTTATTTGGAATGCTATCATAAATCATGTAAAAGAAAAAGAAAATATGTAGTTTTTCATAATGTTTCATTCGACATTGACATGCTTAGTAACAGATTTGTTAGTTTTCTCGGTGGCGGATTTATTCATTGTTTCACATGCGGGAGTAAATTGTTCCGTAGATGGATCCCTGATTGAAAAAATAATGTTTTGATATAATGTTGTTCTTGAATATGGTTCATCTATATGTTGTAAAGGTGTACGTGTGTTTAGTAAATACATCAATTCTCTGTAGCATAGTCAGCACGGCTTGCTGATGAATCCTGGTACACGTAGTGTCTGTTACATGCTGGTACTATACTTTATCATTTGATATACTTTATCATTTGATGTATAGGCTATGTACCACCATAGCAATCCCATAGGCGACGGTGTTAACACATTTAAACATTAAACAAATACCAGCAAACATAGCTTATTGTAAAGTTCACTCTCCTAGTAAATTAATAACCACAAAATATTCATATGTTGCATTGTTTCGCTTCCGTTAACAGGAATTGATGTCAGACCACTATACTATGCACCTAAAATGCTAACTTAAATTTTGCCAAGTGGTCTTTCGACTCGGAGCCTTACAAATGTAACAAATTAGCACTACTGGCAATAACACTGGATGTATTTGAAGTGTTAGATGCATATCTTGTCAAATTAACATTCATAACCACTCACTGGCCAGTCAATCACAGTATTCTATTCTGAACTTACAGGGCTCAGCAAGGATTCATAAAATCTTTTCCAAGTGAATTGGTACTTTATAACCTAATATTAAAGGCATACAATCACGGTTGATAGACCTAGATAATGACCAAACGAATTTCAGTCTGAGACTATTTACGTT
>JAULBP010105527.1:0-10479 GCA_032355345.1 Lepetodrilus pustulosus | reverse complement strand
TACCTAACCTACCTATTGATAACATTACATAACTTACATATTGATAATATTACCTAACTTACATATTGATAACATACCTAACTTACCTATTGATAACATTACCTAACTTACATATTGATAACATTACCTAACCTACCAATTGATAACATTACCTAACTTACATATTGATAATATTACCTAACTTACCTATTGATAACATTACCTAACTTACATATTGATAACATACCTAACTTACCTATTGATAACATTACCTAACTTACATATTGATAACATACCTAACTTACATATTGATAACATACCTAACTTACCTATTGATAACGTTACCTAACTTACCTATTGGTTATCTACTAGGTCCATGTGGTCGTAGCACTGAGTCGTAACTCTCAATACATGACCTATAGGAAGTTCTGTAGAACACTACCCGGAAGGTTGAATGCTGTACAAGACTTGTTGTCTTCTCTCCAAAGGAGACCAGCTTCAGATGCATAAGAAAATATGTAATGTAATATCTAGTGTATAGTTGTCATCGGTTTTAGTTTTAGTCATATATCTTAGGGTGTCCTAAGAAAGATTTGGGAGTCTTTGCCTAAGCATTACACAGAGCTGTGTTGGAACTGCAAACTTATCTGACATGAATAAACTTGTCAAAGCCTATCTGTGAATGAATAATCAATGCAACTGAGTGAAGCCCCTCTAGTCTATGCCTTTGTGGTAGTGGTCTTTCTTTATGTTCAGTGTCTCTCCCCCACCCCCTATTTTCCACTACTTTTCTATGTCATTGTCATGACGACACCCCCACCTCCACCCTTTCCCATATCAAGGAAGTGGCACAGTTCAGTCGTGCCGGCAATATAAGTTTGTCTGAAGTTCTTATCACACTGGTATTTCTTGCAGCTGACTTTTCTCCTTTGATTCAGGTCAATGTCAGTTGACAAGTTGTCAGTCAGAGATGGGGAGAACAGAGCACTTGCTAATGTGTTTGCTTTGACAGGATTCACTGCATATTGATTGGAGATTACCAGTGTGGATGGTGCACCACTAGAGCAGCGTCCTGACGGCAGACTTAGCGGACTTCTCTTTACTCAGTACTCAGATGTCCTGAGCAGTGACTTACACTGATACAGCCAGCCCAGCGTTCCACTCTTAATTGCTACTTTATCTAATATGTTTAAACAGACTCAAAATATTGATCCTTTGGACATGAGGCCAGGAAAATGTGTGAATGTGATGACAGAATGGGAGTGGAGACCAGCTTAATGCCCATAGTGTGGCTTGCGTGGGTACAAAAATAGCTATCTAAATACCGGTTTGACAGTTCATTCAAAGCTGTCCTTTCCTTGCAGTTGACGTGAGACATTTAAATGAGCACTGCTGGCTTAAATACACAGATACAGGTTTATGTGGAACGCCGCTATGAATCTCCATTACAGCTTATACGATTCTGTTCTGATTAGGACAAGTTAAGCCTTTTATTGATGACATGAGTGGGTATTCCTAGTCACATCTGACATGAGTGGGTATTCCTAGTCACATCTGACATGAGTGGGTATTATTGGACACACCTGTGACCTTGTCCGTGTGTCTGGAGAACTACAGCTTGACTCCACTACAGAAGGAACTCTGACATGGTGCTTACATGTACCTTTCTTGGGCAGTTTATGTAAGTTAATCCAGCTCTAGTTACCCAGCACTGATTTTCTCACACTAGTAACCCAGAATCAGTGTTACAGCATCAGTAACCAAACACAAGTAACCTAGCACTAGTAACCCTGGATCAGTGTTATAGCATCAGTAACCAAACACGAGTAACCTAGTGACCCCGGTACTATTATCCCAGGACCAGTAACCAAACACCAATAACCTAGGACTAGTAACCCCACTTCAGTAGCTAAGCAGCAATAACCCAGACACATGAATTTTGTAACTAACCCAGAATCTAGTAGAGTACTGCCCATTTTCATCATCGGAAACCAGACACCAGTAACCAAACACCAGTAAACCAGCACTAGCAATCAAAAACCTGTAACCAGACATCAATAATCCAACAGCAGTATCCAAGAATATGTGACCTAGTGGCAGTAACCAGACACAAGTGGCCTAGCACGAATACCCTTAGTAACTAGACACTAGTAACCTAGCAGCAGTAACCTTAGTAACCAGTCACATTCAACACTACGGTTGTTGCGGGTTTCCTCCTGCCCTAAACTGACAAGTCGTGATGTTAGTGAAAGATTCTAGAAAGCGACTATAAACCCCATTACAAAATTAATAATAATAAAATAAAATAGTAACCTAGCAGCAGTAACCTTAGTAACCAGACAGCAGTAACCATAGTAACCAGACACCATTAACCTAGCAGCAGTGCCACAGCATCAGTACCGGCTGCATTACGTCATCGCACCTCGCCTTGCACCTCGCCTCGCACCTCGCCTGTGGTCTGACTGGGACTCGGACATCAAAGAACAACAGGCTGGTGGTATGGGGGAAGCTGTACTCTGCGGAGTTGGAGTAGCGGATATTACCCACGACACCCTTTGGAATCCATTGCCCAGTATAATTCAATGATTGAATAATTAATGGAGTAATTTGATCGGAGGAAGATGACAAGTGGTGATTCGAGCACATGTGCCTGGATTGATCGTGTAGCAGGCTTCACTGCGACTCACAATCCCATCTAAATAGATCCTCACAGAGATGTTGGTACAGCGCTTTGAAGGGCTTACATCTAAGCTGCTCAAAGATACTTTTATCTCTTCATCGAAGTTTGTAATGTAGGATTTCCTGCGCAATAGTGCTAATATAGTTTCTATTCTGTCTTCCAATTTTCTATATGTTGGAACCTTTTTGTTGTAAAAGTTAAATTTTAATATTATTGTTGTTAATTACTTCAGAAACTAATAACAATAATGAGTTACTTATGAAAGCACTTCAATTGTAGTCGTTATGATACTAATACTACTAAATAGAAGACAAGTTGTTGCTTGTCCAAAAGAGCTGCAGACACTATTATTCACCTGCGAGAATACTGAAATATATAGCAACTATGATAGCTTCAGTTCTATGCTGTCTAGTACCTTTAGCTGACTTATGGGTTGCCCAGTATTGGTTATAACAAATTTAACGTTGCCAAGTATGAAAAGTAACTTTGAGTGCAATGTTGCCTGTTATGGCAAGTATTTATTTCTTTGAGTTCAATGTTGCCAAGTATGAATAGTAGCTTGAATTCTATGTTGTTCAGTGTCATTATTTGAGTTCTATGTTGCCTAGTATGGCAACTACTCTTTAGTTCCAAACCATCATTATACGTGTATATGTATGTCTGGATGTTCTAGACTCTGTGTACACAGGTCTTTGTGTGTGTTGCAGGTACGGCTCATCATCTGTGACGTCCGACGAGGCGTGTCCAATCTGTCCAACCACCAGCAAGAGGTCCTGCAGGAGTTACAGGCTTTGGTGTAGATGTCCTGGTCCTCTGCAGGACATCAATGACATCTGACATGAGTTACAGGCCTTGGTGTAGATGTCCTTCTGGTCCTACAGAAACTATAGGCCTTAGTGTAGATGTGCTTCTGGACCTCTGCAGGACATCCTATATAAACTACAGGCCTTGGTCTGAATGTCCTGGTCCTACAGGACATTAAGGACATCCTACAAAATGTACAAGTCTTGGTGTAGATGTCCTTACAGGAAATCCAGGACATAACTGAGTTCTGGAAACAGATTGTCTGCTTCACTTGGAATGTAATGATGAACTGAGAGATAATCCTGACATGATACCCACACACAGTTCATGTCAAAGTCATCTGCATTGGTAGGATCAGCCTGTACTCAAGACAGACAGATGAAGGTGGAGAACGTGTCCTAAGATGTCCCATAGTTGTGTAGGTGACTGCACAGTTCACACACTCTGGTAATGTTGTCTATCTGGATGCTGCAGCTGGAGAGTTGATCAAAGACACCTGCAGCTTGACCTGATGATGGGGAGGATTTAGACCAGTCACAGCGACACAAGTCTTCATGGTGTTAGCACATCACGTACACGGCCAGCACAGATGTAGAACATAGGAACGCTCTTCCTAATCAATGTTTCCAGTGACCAGGCCTCGAAATTACGAAACTCTTTGAGTATGATTTCCTCCTCAAGCTCAAATTTTGTATGGGGATTTATGAAAAAATCTTTGAGTTGAACATGAAATCGTACTTAAGAAAGTTTCATAACCTCGGTGGCCAGACTTAGTGTTTGTTTGGTGCGAGAGTTTCTAGGACTTGCACCACCTTGCAGGGGCGACGATCATGACAATACGTGTCTTTGTTGTGCTCAAATATGATATTTGTACAGCTGTGTAACTGGTTGGTTCAAGTGCTTCATATCAGATTGTAGCAATATAATTTGGTGTACAAGCTTACAACAAATGTATTGAAATGGAATGAAAAATTATTATTAATAATACATGTTACTGTAATATTGGCAATGATTGGCTATGTTTGTTATGTTTAACATGTTTGCATTCTATTCCTGTAAACCTTGCATAGTACATTATGACATGACAGAAAAGGACAATGGTGCAATGAAAATGAAATACCAGGTGGGACAGATTCTTGTTTATTGTGGACATTGCGTCGGTTGTGTGCAGATTGGCCAGTGTAAAATACTGCTATGTGTTGTGTACAGTCACATGACGGATTACATTGTCAATCTCGGAGGAATTAGGTAGTTGTTTATTGTGACCTAATTTGATCTTGAAAGAGGAATGCAATCAAGCAATACTGGGGAACGGCGCACTCATCCCTAGTCTGTGGCACAGTGTATGAGTGGTCTAACCACTCGGTGGCACAGTGTATGAGTGGTCTAACCACTCTGCTATATGTTCTGTCAACAATGAGGTCGAGTAGCGACTTAAATCTGGAATTGATCAGACAACAGATCCTAGTGTCTGGCAGTCGTAATCCAAAATAGCCCCTTATCCAGAATCCTGCATCCCGACTAGTAGAAACAATGGTTCCCCTGTGGGACAGTTCTACAAGGGAAGGCTACACTCTCAGTGAGGCTGTGAGTGAAGACAAGGGTTCAATGTAAACCAGGACTGTTCTGTAGTAGTGAGGTGAGAGTCCTATAGACTAGATCCATCATTGAGGGAGGCTACAGGGGACCCTGGACAATTACCTAATTCTAGTACCAGACTACCCTAGCTGCAAACTGATGTAGCCTGACGGAGGTCATCACTCTGGCTTGTCAGCTGACAGGATTGGCTGCTATCGGAACATGGCCGTGGCGAAGCATTTTCACCGAAAATAAACTTTCCTGACTGCTTAAGTTAGTAGTTGGTATCCTTTGGGAAGAGCATACAAGGACCAATTCTACACGGTTTTAGCAGGATTGATCGTACAATTAGTCATTCTTCTGCACCTTTTGTAACACGGACTATACAATATCATGGTTACTGCCTATTAAATATCTGGTACCAGGTAACATAGTGTAATGATAGGTCACACTGTCTGCACTGTCTCGGTGCAGTAACATCCTTGATTCATCAGTATCGGCCAGTGATTGCAGGCTTTCTGCAATGCCCAGTGCTACAGAAGTTGCAAGTTCCATCATTCTTTAACCCTTTCCCTGCTGGATTAGGCACAGAGATAACTCTTTTGGGGATCTCTGGTTGCCTTCAGCATTGATAGGGTTAAGCAAGCTGTCATGAGTGAAATCATCATTAAAGTTGCTCTTAATCCCAATTTAAAAGTAAAACGATTAACAAACATGATACAGATCTCCATTAACCCTCTGTCTGCTGGACTAGGCACAGGCACTGCTCTTCAGGGCAACTCCAGTTGCCTGCAGCAGGGAGAGGGTTAAACAGATAAAACTGAAGGGGGTTCCATGGGGTAGATGACAATTAAAGAATGTGAAGCTGGAGTAATTGACTCCTGTAGCCTCTTGTTGTATAGTCTGTACTTTGACTACAATATTAGAAACAAATCTGCAGACAGTAGTACATTATTAAATCACCTATGGCTATAGTTATCGCTAGGTTGCAGTCTTTCTTTTCAATCTTTCCAATTGTTGATAAATTCCTAATCAGGAGAGAATGCGAAGTATGTAGTTTGAGTATAGGAATGCTGTTGTGGTATGCCTAGGGGAGAAAAGAAAGATTTGTAAGATATTAGCAGAACTGAACAAACTGTATTCTCATAACCCATGATACAATACACTTGAAGACATGGGCATGGATGACATCAGGGGCATTGTTATAGCAAAACTTAAGGATTCCCAACAGGTAATGGAAATACAATAATTAAATGTTAATGACATTTGAAAGTTCGTGACAAGAGAAGGAAATTGAATAATAAATAATTAAAGTTTAATGATAATTTAAAACTTGTTTCATAAAATATTTATTAACAAATAGATCCAACCTCTAGCTGTAATAGTTCAGGAAATGAAGCCAGTGATAAGCCTTTTTTTACAAATAACTGAAAGCACCTTGCTATAAACATTGTGAGAGAATACATTAAAATGCAATGATATTCATCAGAGAACATTGTTTTCCTAGAAAAAAATCACTCTGTGAATAGCAATTGTTCACAGGTTGGCGTCGTACAAGAATGTTTACATGAACTGTAATTAGAATGTACAGGTGAGCATAATTACAGGTGTAAATAAGAAGGTGTAAATGGTGTATGTATATTACTGGGGTTCAAGCCTGTAAGTACTCCAGCATATACAGACTGGATATATACTTGAGGCTGTGTACAGTTATGTCCCACTGGCTACAGTATGTAGTGTTGTATTGCAGGCTACAGTATGTAGTGTTGTATTGCTGGGTGTCAACACAGGGAGATGCATCTGAGCTGACTATGTTTCAGAGGTCGGCATTGTTCGTGTAAAAGGTTGGCGATCTTTATGTGTGCGAGGTTGGCTATCTGAGAGGTTGGCTATCTGAGAGGTCGGCTATCTGAGAGGTTGGCTATCTGGTTGGCTATCTGAGAGGTTGGCATATTAAATGTGAGAGGCTTACCTTTCTGCTGCTGAATGTTGTCAGGGTGACGCTAGGTGTAATTGGTGCCTGATGACTTTACCTGCTGTGTAGGCGCCATCAAGTGTCACCTTATATTATTTCACCCCCACACCCGTATATATGGAGGAGTATCATTGTTGGTCTGTCTGTAATCACTATTTTTTTTTACCCCATTTCACACATGTACCTGTCATCCTATTTATTATTGAATTTATTTGTTGGTCTACGTTTCTGTTTTGGCATTCCAAATTTTTAGTTTTCAAGTATTTATGTTCGATTTTTATTAAATACACGTTTGTCTATGAATGTATATGATGGTTTCTACCACACTAGACCTCAGAAACTATTTATTAAATTATAATCAAAGTGTTGCATATACATGTACTTTACTGACGTATTGTCATTGTTTACATTTCTACCTTTGAATAGACATTTTTGAGACATTTGCACTGATGCATCTATGAATTTGGTTTAGATCCTGGATACTGAGTTTTATCAACAAGTAACCTACTCTTCAACCCATACACCAGTCAATTATCTTAATTATTCTTATTCTTCTTATTATTCGGTTTTTATGTTTTATTTTTTGTTTCTGACAATTGTTTTGCTTATTTGGGGATACTTTTTCATAGGATATGAAATATACTGGCCTGTTTGATGAAATGGTTGAACTGTAGTGTCTCTGTGCCATACTGTTACTCTCAGACTGTAATCTACATCCTGACTATAGGTACCACCCTGTCATGAAACAGGCCTAATATCTACTAGCAGTTAATAACTAAATACAGATATTCAATAGGCCCCCAAGTTCAAAAGGCCCCTATGTTGATATGTCATTTGTTTTTTACCTTCTTACTGAAGGTGACAATGTGAGATGCCATGTAGATTGGTGCTAGATTAATTCAGTATTAAATGGCTATAAATAATCCTAGGCTAAATATGTCTTATGCTGTCTACATATATCTTTGCCAATTGTAATGTAGATTCACTGCTCTTGTGGATGTCTTGCTAGTTTCAACTGCTATATACTACATTATTAAATATTACTGCATTTTAAAGAGACAAATAAACTTTCATTGTCAATTTATAATACCTATCAAGAAATCAATTGAAGTGTCTATCTAGGTTTTCTTTGACCACAGGTATGTAATTATGTACAGTATCTGTTGTAAGTACTGACAGCAGCTACACATGCTTTCAGTACTATTGTGTTTCACAGTGAGATGTGCTTGTATGTGTATATATCTATCCATGTTGTGTGTCTTCAGATGAGCGTATCAGTGCCACAAACAAAGAAATAAAAATGTGAGATAAACTATGTTCACTTCTTGTTTTCCATTTCTGCTGATCATGACAACTTCACTGTAGTAGTCTCGTGGGCCTCATTGAAGTAATCACTTCACACCAGAGCACAGTTAGATGGATTTCCTTTGCCAGACATTATCTCAGCCATTACTCATAGTAAACTGCTGCCATGGTCGTGTTGGCATTTCACACGGTTTACCCCAGCAAGACTCGTCAGGATCATTAACATGTTAACACTTTTGAAGAAATGTACTACAATAGATCGGCAAACGAGTGCATCACCTTTTACACCTTTTGCCTCGCTCATTGTTACAGACACCTTTCAGCAGTAAATCAGGTGCTGTTTAGTATTGCAACGCTGGAAGTGTGCTCATTGTTCTTGCAAGTGTATATAAATAGTTCTGAAAACATAAAGAAGCTGTCTTTGTTTGCAAGTGAACTTGCAATGGAACGAAATCCGTATGAATTAATTTAATATGATTTCCAATAATCAAATATAAATATAAATATAATTCATTCTTATTAAAAGCATATCCAAAACTGACGCTCAGATGTTTTGACATCCCTAGCAAAACAATCGAAGTATTTAAGGAGCGAGACTATAAAATAGATCTGATGTTTACTAGATTGACTCTAAATAAAATAAAATTTTGCTGAATTTCTGCTACTCTGCAAAACTAAAGATGCACGAATATCCATTTGTTTAACTAGTACATCGTACGTATGACCTTTGGTAAACCATGATTGATACAATAAAAGTAATACAATATGCATTCATGTATTCATTATGATCGTAATCGAATTTGTTTTATTTATTTTTCCAGTCTGATTAGCCTAACAACACGTGTTTGGAACACGTGTTAAAACTGGGTTCTATTAGATCTATTAGATTAACCAATAATTAATACATTTATATAATACAGAGAATACTCTGTGTACGCACAATATAATTGACACACACAAACTTTGACGGAAGGTCGGGGGCCAGTCCATTTAAGGATTGTCTATGATGCAGAATTACTTTAAGTAAAAACCAAACACAAATACATTCTCAACACCAGAAAAATACCATAGAATCCATGAATGTTATGACATGAGGAAAAGTTGATGAATTGAGTGCAGGGATACGGAATGATATCCTAGCATTAAACGTTACGGCAACGACAGTCATCCTCGTAATGGGCGGCCACAGTCACCCAGAATAGCTCGACCAGGATCTACAGGGGGTATTTCAGAGACCGTGTACTGGATCCATTGCCTGCCATCACAGATAGACGACCAACAGGCTGATTGATCTGTTCCTGAAGAGGGCATCCATCCTAGTGCTGAGTCTGTTAAAACCATTATGTAACGGTCTGAATGCCGCGTGTATATATCTCAGACGTTATTATTCTCTTGAACTAAAGAACATTACTGACAATATACATTATTATTGTGTGGTTTGAGTACACGTCGCATATACATTGTACATTGGATTTTGATACTGGCAAGTAGAAATGTTCTTAAATGAATGTTTATAAATCATGCATACTTTAGTCAAACGTTTGGTATGATTTGTTACACGATTACCAGTTATCAATCATCGGCAACAGCTCAGGCCCCAAGATTACGAAACTTTTTTTTAGTACGATTTCATGCTCAAGCTCAAATTGTGTAATGGGATTTATGAAAAAGATCTTTGAATATTAAATCATACTTAAGACAGTTTCGTAATCTCGGGGCATGGTGTTTGACCATCAGTCTTACGATAGCTCCAAATCGATGACTGAAATGCAAATACTATTTCTTAAAATACATCTTATTATATCGTAAATTCCATTTAATTGCTATATGCTGTAGCAGAGAAAGTGAGAAGTGTAACAGGCACTCGTAACTGACCATGATGGCCACTACTCCACACAGGAAAGTTACTCTGTGATCTGTTGGTACAGAATTGTGCAGTCATGGTATGTTATTACGCAATTATTTATTGCATATATTCCGTAACTTCTTACGACTTCTAAAACCGATCATTTTTTTTCAATGCCAGTCTAGGGACGAAGAAAAATTCGAACATTAGAGTTAATAGGAATGATTCATTTAATATGAGTGTGTGTGTGTGTGTGTGTGTGTGTGTGTGTGTGTGTGTGTGTGTGTGTGTGTGTGTGTGTGTGTGTGTGTG
>JAULBP010105516.1:0-10481 GCA_032355345.1 Lepetodrilus pustulosus | reverse complement strand
CTCTCTCTCTCTCACTGTATCTACGTAAGGTATGTCAGAGAATACCGACGTTGATTGGTTCCGGTAACGACACTCGCTGGAAAAAAACAGGTTTTGCCACTATTCGGCGCTACCACTGTTCCGAAGACGGATACCAACAAACACGCCAAGATGTATACCGGCCCAGAGATTACGAAACGTTTTGGGTACAATTTAATGCTCAAGGTCAAATTTTCTATTGCGATATATGAACGAAACTTTGAGTTGAGCATGAACTGGTACTAAAAATGAAGGGTATCGTAATATATGGAAGCGGTATCCTAGTATAATTATCCCCCACATCTAAGACCGCGAAAATCCCCACGGGTATTGGCACAACCTCCCCTTATTGATCAAATAATATATCAATAGGAGTCTCTGCATATTTACCAGGTCTGTCACTCGTGTAATATACTCTCGATTATACATGCTAAACACAATATTTGAGAAATCTGAGTAACTATTCTTTGGATTATGATCTAATACATTCCTTATAGTGTGTACAGTCTGGATGGTTGTATGAAATAGTGTATTAATCTTACCACAAATGAGGCAGAAAAATAGACTAGTGGTCTTGACCATTGTGGTGAATCCCAGATCAAATAGAGATTGGATATACAGATCTAGCACAATAGCATTATAATTGGTATAAGTATACATTCACTGTATGTTATTGACGTATAGATAAGGCACGGAATGTAGGCTCAAAGCTCCTATTGAAGCTCAGAGTGAATCATGTCATTACTTGTACTATTCATTAGACAGCATTCAGTAGTACACCTTTCATTCATACCTATTTAGACACAGGTATTGGTTGGTGTGCGTGTGTGTGTGTGTGTGTGTGTGTGTGTGTGTGTGTGTTTCTGTCTGTGCTTCTGCGTGTGTTGTGTATGTAGGTCTAAATATGCACGTGTAGTTACGTACATATAATAAGTATGCATACGCATCGTGCAGCCAATTAGTGTGTATAAATACAATCTCATAGTAAAGTGTCCAATTGTGAGAGTAGTGATTGATTTTTCAACATTAGCAAGACGTGCTTTATTCATGCAAATCTTGGTTGATTAAACTCTTCAACGCACATTAAGTCCTTTTAAATGCTATGTTCAGATCCGCCATAGAACAGTTCAATTAATAGTATCATACAACATCCTGGTTTTGATAAATCCTTCCGTCATTGGAACAAATATCGGCATCAACGTTGTTCCCACAGTGGATAGCGTTCTTATTTAGAAGACCTCCTTGATTTTGTCGCAACTGTCTGGTACTTGTGCCAAGGTAGTCACGTGATTGTGCGGGGTCAGTTGCATGCGAGGAATCATGATGGCTGGACAGGGTCCAGTGAAGTGTAGCGTTAGTGTCGACTCGAGACACAGCGAGCATTGGCAAATAATATCATCTGAAACGAAACTCTCGTAGCTACTATTAGGTAGCATACCGCTCTCGTAGCCATCTATACGACAGGGCGTAACTATAAGGTAACTTTATCTTCAGCCTCAGCCACGCAGAGACTCTCTCACGGTGCGCGTTGTAGCAACTTGTATTATCGATGCATGAGAACAATTGAAAATGACGTAGAATCGAATATATCTAGTAATCGAGTAACGCTGTTTTGTACAGGAGTGTCTATATGTCAAAGAGCATCATGGTCCGACAGTGAGTTACAAGAAACGATGCATCTTCTTGGCAATACGGTTGGCTGGAATGGAACACAACTAGATATAGAACCAATAAGGACTAGTCTTCTAATATTCCTGTATAATTAGGACTTATACACGCACCACTCAATGCCAATGGAACATAGCCAGTAGGCCTAGTGTTGCCACCATCGAGAAGACCTTTTAACCAACGACAGCACTGTTGGTATATGAAAGAGAATGGATTATATTTATCACTGCATTAAATATTCAATTTAATAGAAAAAGGGCAGACAGATATTATTGTTGGGTTGCTTTGTACCAGATTTCTCAACTCAGCTTGAGGAATCTGGTATTCTTCTTCCAATGTGTCTGCAAGTTCTTCAAGATGACAAGTAAAGGAGCCTGTGGAGTTTTGGGAATTCCTCACCGTTAAATATACAATATAAAGATAAATATGTGTCAAAAAACGCCGACTAAAGTTTATTTACATTCAGTATAAAACAATAAGCAGATAATCTTGTGTATGCACTTGTTTATGTATACGTTTTTGTCATCGCCACAACTGAATTCAGATCGTGTATTACTGATCATTACAGTCGAACTGCAAGATGCCATATGGTGTTGTAGATCACGTCTGCCGTGTTGACGGCGTTGTCATAATGTCACTGTTGGGGTTGTCCCTGAGCTGGCGCGTATCTACCCGACCGAAGACCACATTAACTGAACGAATATACCTACATATACAAATATAAAATACAGGCATATATACTATTACATACCTACAATGTCATATTGGCTACCAACATCAGGACTGGAAAATCAAGGTTTAACCCTCTCCCTGCTGCAGGCAACCGGATATGCCCTAAAGGGCTGTTTGTGCATAATCCAGTAGGGAGAGGGTTAATAATGCTTGTTCCATTCAACGATCTCGTCTAGATGTATAATGTACGATATAAAAAAATCTTTATTAAAAATTGTTCATTTAATTAAGCAGCCATCCTCGAAAAAGTCCATCGTTGTCTTGACTCACGAAAACATTGACATTTTGCCCCAAAAGTGTTCTGTAAACAGTAGCTACATCTCCCGTTCATACTAATATAGTGCTATTTGAGGTATGTTTGTCTTGTTTATGAGCATCATGTTGAATAAATGGAAATTTCTAATTTCAAAGCAGAGCGATTTATTCCTCTATGTGAGACTGAAGTGCAGAATGTTGCCTTTTTACTCTTGAAGACATCATGGGCCCGTTGTTCAGAACAGTTGTAGCCTACAATAGTTGTAAATCAAATGTTCAGACCCCTACAAAATTAAGTCTGGTTGCATGGACAGGGCTTCTTAGGTACAACTGCAAAGTACATTCACTTGACATACGGTATAAAATCATGTTTGTACTTCCAAATACCTTTCCACGCTGTATGGTAGATGGAACATTCCACTATAATGTACAACCGCGCGATGTTCAAATGTACAAACTATCAGTCTACATCTCGGCTTCTATTATATACATGAAAAGGTAGATAACTGACATGTTTGGTCACTTTCCTATAAGATCAGTTGATGCATCAAAACCAAGATAATTAATAGTTTGTCGCACTACCGTAATTCATATAAAATATTAAATTTATTGTAACTATCAAATGTTGGGGAATAAGTACATCATATCAGGAAATAACGTAAATAGTCTCGGACAAAAATTTATTTGGCCATTATCTAGGTCAACCAACTGTGATTGTATGCCTTTAAAGAGGGAAAATTTTACTAGACATTCCAACGAAAAATAACGAGCAACAAAACAATAAATTCTCATTTTAATTAAGTTTTACAAAATTAATGCCCAAAGCCGACATCACATTGCCTGTAACTGTGTAAGTCAGCCGGAACAAGGATACATTTCACAGACCATCAATTTCAAACAACTACTATGTCCAAACTCGGAGAGAGCCATACTGTATGGCGTCTTCTACACCGGCTGATAGTCGTCCTTCGCTTTTTTCTTCTCACCGTACCGATTGGGCCCGTCGTAGTTTAGTCCAGGCTCATATGTGGGAATATGTTGACTTCTCTCTCTCAGTACTACCCCTCCTTTCTTCATTGCAGCCAAAAACACCTTCATCTGAAACACCAGTTGATCATGTTCAATGTTGATATACACAGATCTAACAGCAGTATACAAATGTAACAATCACGGTTTGTTCACTTATTTCAGGATCAAACAGATTTTTATGTACATTTGTCATGATATTTGTCTACACAGTCAGTTTACTGGGCAACCAGCAACATTTTCAAATTTCGCATTGGTTTTTCAAAATGTTCACGTGGCTGATTTCTCGAAACAAACTTTTCCTTTCTTGAATCAAAAGTCAGTTCTAATTCAATGAAATCTGCATCTCAGGAGGAAAAACTTGATGTCTTTTTCTCTCGAGAAATTGGGGTCTGGTGATAATGACGCTGATTGGGGGCGATAGAATACTGAGAATAAAACAGATGGTGATGACATCAACTATGAGCTTCTTACCCCCTCCGAGGGCATCGAGTGTTCATAGGCGTTGTAGTAGACGTGAGTCATTCCACTCTCAATACACCGCTGGGACAACACACGGCCGATGTTCATAGCAGCCGACATATCTGTACAGCTAAAAAAAAAGACAGAACATTAATGATATAAAGAAAGACATTGAATAACGTACGTAGGTAGGTAGGTAGTCCCATTTAAATAGCCCTGTATCCATGCAGTATCCAACAGCATGCACATGTATCAACCAAAAGCTATATTCAATTTATTACCACAATCCAAATTTAACAAGTTATAATGCAGTATAAAATTACTTTTAAAATGCCAATTTAACTACCAATTATTATCTAAATTGGTGTTTGTTGGCATTTTCAAGACTATTTTGCTGATAGAACAGCTTGTCAATTGAAAGCAGGAAGAAATCGTCAATATCTGTAGCACTGAATGTTGGAGTAAATCTATGAGCACTAGCTGGTACTGACAGACCAAGGATCATAATTGTACTGCGACAGTACAGACAACACATCCTATAGGTCTATCGTGACCGTGTACCTGTATAGATGGTCTCTGATGGCCCACTCTCTAGTAGAGGCGGAGGTCACAGTCTTCCCACTGCTGTGTTCTACCCAGCCCGTGATGTGGCGCATAGTTCTCTCGAAGAACAGCCTGTAACAATACAGAAATAAAAAACAGCTTTAACACAAATATGTTATGCATTCTGATGATGCTGCAGTCAACTCAAAGAATACACTGAAACAATTACCAAACTTAAAACGGCTTTAAACATAAATTTTTGTACAAATCTTATCATCTCGAATGGTCCACTCAACATGCTCAAAGGGCAGCCTGACAATGAGATTATGCAAGTTTTTGAGCATGAAATCTTACTAAAAAGTCACAAGTGACGCAAGTAGGAAATATTAAACAGTTTAATCATGATTAAGCTAAACAGTGTATGGTCTCAAAGACAGTTTCCTTTACACACAATAATACTTTAAAATATAAACTTACTTGTTATAATAATACCTTAAAATATAAACTTACTTGTTATAATAATTCTTCTTTGGGTAATTCAAGAACCACCCTTTACGTTTTCTAGCAACTCCCATTGTTTCTAAGTTCCTGAAATAATCAGTATCATGAATGATTACATTTATTTTTACTGCAGTTCCATTTCTTAAATACAGTGTCCCCCTCAAAATAATGCTGAAATTGAGTCCATGACATAGCCCCTGTTTTATAGTACCCGCCTTATACGATATTGCAGGGAAATAACGAAAATAAAAATGGGATCCACGTCTGACCCCGCCTTATATCCGAACCTGCTGTGTATCGGACTGTGTTATATCAAGGGGGCACTGGATTACTTGGAGTGTAACTGAGTCATTGTTTCAAGAGCCATCACGATTCACCGATATACTGTTTAATCGCTGTTTCTCTTCTAACATAGCAATACACTAAATTACTAATCACTATTTGTGAATTGTTACATAATTCTATTGTAGATCAATATGTTCAGTATTTTATTTAAAAAATCCCCATCCAACTATTGAATCCATACATTGTGCTGCCAGTTGACCCCCAAATATCCACATGCATAGTCCCATAACCTGTTTATATTAATGCCTACCAGTATTATGCTTTATTCACCTTGAGCGTTTTATTTCTTTATTAAAGTTTTCCGATTTTCACTAAATTTGTCCTCATTACTTTTATTGAATATAAAGAATTATTAAATATAAATGTACACAGGCTAACAACTCTGCATTTAATGTTATTATTCAATAGAATAACCAAAGTGTTTTTAATAAAATATGCATCGCAATACATATTTAAATATAATTTGATGAGCACTGATCAATTATGCTGATGCTGAATCACACTATGTGCAAAAATGTGTGTGTGTAATCACATAACAATCTTACCTTGGATTCCGATTCACAAATAACTCATTTACTTTGAAGTCTTTATTGGGGCTGTCATCCTTTAACACAACACATGAGCTGCAAATATCTGTGGATGAATAAAGTTAGTTTACAATAAAATAGGACTTGACGGTATGTTATAATATGATAGCTGCAATTCTGTAATGCATATTTATGATATTACTGCTATCCTATGATAATGATATAGCAAAATAGGAAACATAAAACTTTTTTGCTACAGAACTGCAGCTAGGTCAGCGATAAAAACTAACTTTAAAACGTACTCGTCCAAATAGTGATACAAATAACAAATGATATGAATTTCTACTCGCCCATAGGATACCATTAGCATGATTAGCATTGGGAAAAATGGTCTGGGCAACTGTTAATTGTGAACCCTGTAGGTAAATAACCAGTGATAACAGTAAACATGGTAAAGTGTGCGAGGCAGTTCCTGATTGCGGTCTCATTTACTCACTCCTAATCATGATAATAATGCATAAATGTGTTGTGCTATGTTTATGTCATAATATGGCCAGGTAGTGTCATTACTATGCATAGCAATGGCACTAATAGGTCATAAACATGGCCTAACGAAGTGTCTGCTGTTCTTTCTAGACTTAAAACAGTGTGTCAGGCAGTTCTGGATCACGGTCTCACTTACTCACTCACAATAATACAGATGAAGTGTGTTGTTTCTAAAATCTATACATTTCATAAAGTTTAGAAATAACCATGATTGATCTGTTGATGATAACAGTGGATATTTCATCTGTATTATTATGAGTATGTCAGACTGGAATATCCATGATCCGGAACTACCTTACGCTGCTGTACATAGCATGAAGTCTAGAAACTATAGCGGACACTTCATCTGCATTATCAGCCGATTATTGTGAGTAGAGAGAGAGTAAATGATACTGTGATCCGGAACTGCCTCACTGTTGGATTGCCCAAAAGAAAATTGGATGCGGTGAATTTGTAGGGAATATAATTCGTAGTACTAGGAATTAGCATCATGTTAATAAAGAAATTAATGTAACCGAATTTATCCTGAGTCATATACCGTAATAAATAATATATCCTGCTGATATTGATAAACGGCTTAGCTGATCGAAATATGAACAACACACGACATAAACATCAGCTGAACGTTACTTTGCGCTCGTTGTCGCCATACTCTTGCGCAGGAATATGACAGCGTGTCAATCCAAGCTGGACTTGCAACTCTAGATAAAGAGGCCAACATTTCCTTTGAATAAACTAATGTAAATATGAGAAATATTTCGTCAATAATGAGAGAGTTTCATGACTTTCAGGAAGATTTCTGGAAGCTCCAAAGCTCGATTCTTAGACTGGTTCCTGTTCGATGCGCTGCATCACAACTTTCTACGATTTATCAATAGGCATGAGCCCAGTCTATCTCTACTCGCGTGTATGAGAAGCGGTTATTTCTCAATAGTCTAAAAATATAGACAGATGCTTGTTCCAATCAATGAATATTCAAATGTATTTTTTTTTTATGGAACAAATAGTAATAACTTAAATTAATTATATGAAATAGTAATCAATATAAAAAAAAAAGTATATCTATGTATACATATATTCTTGTATGTTTATCAATATTGAAATATATTTTTGAAAGATGTATTCAATAATTATGATACCTATTTGTAGCTTGTCTGTTAAATAATGTAGTATTCAATATGCATACTATCATGTACATATGTTTAACCTCGTCATGTCGTCTTGTAATGATTGTATGTGAAACCGGGAGAGTGTTCAGATAGCCATTAAGTTGGCTGTTCGTGAATCCCGAAAGTTTTTCCAAACATTGTTTAAAATAAAATAATATGTTTAACCTAAATAATGGATAAACACATTTCTGAGACTACCGGTAGCCTACTTACATTTGATTTGTCCACCCAAAAGTTGTTATTTATTATTTGCATTTATTCCCTAACACTTGAGAGTTACCATATCACAAATTTCCTATTTTATATGAATTCAGTTTACGAGGCATTAATTACTGGTATCTTGTCTTTGATGCATCAACTGACCTATGAGGGAATTCTAAGAAATAGAGAAATATATGTCCCTTTGCATTAATATAATGAAGCAAAAAGAAATACAGGTTGACGACCGCTAGTTAATACACTTATTTCATACTATTATGGTGTTGCAGTGGAATATTGTCTACCATACACCGGTGAAAAGGTTTTTGGAAGTACAAACATGATTTTACGTATGTCAAGTGAATGCAGTTGTATCTAAGAACTAGTCCAAAACAACATATATCTGTGATATTATGCCTTTAATAATAGTTTGTACTACATATTTTGATAATGTAATAAAAGTTAACATTGTGCATTATCAAAGTGATGCAAGGGAATCTGAGATACATTGGAATGAAAATTCAATGCAAAATAAAACCTTTTGCATTATCATAAACTGGTCACTCAGCTGTGTTGCTCTAAGTACTGTGTGAAGATACAGCATCACACTTACCTGTCATAACGAAACAAAACACTTGGCACTAGTCATGTTATACAGTGTTATACCTGTGGGATCCATCCACTGTTTTGTGTGCAGTAATCAAACTATAACACCAGTAACTATCAATAAGTCATTATATTTAATCAAAAAGTATATTGTAGAATTCATCAATAATAGATACATCTAGTGTAAACATGGAAAATGTGTGTATACATATAAAATATGAATAATACTTGTAACAACATAATAAATAATATTGCACAATATTTATTTTGTTTCAATAAAAGTGGAATGGATTGCAAAATGCTCAATATGAGAGTCATAGTTGACTAGTGAATGAATACATGTATTGGTCATAGGAGAAAAACCATCCAGGGCCGTATAGTAGCTGACTATTTTAGCGTAGGGGGAAGATAAATGAAAATTACAGTTTTAATAATATTGTTCTTACATGAACTGGATTCAAAGTAAGATGTTTAACATGTTGAAGGAATGGTTTAACTGCATGATTATTTTGACTAGAAATTTACAGTCAGTTAACAAACTAATCGCACAGGATAGTGAATATTTTCAAATGGGATTTGCATTGTAAATTTAATGGTATTAATGCAAATTTTGACCCGATTAAGTATGACAATAAACATGAAAATGATGCTCCAAAAAATAAGCTAGAATGGATATATCATTCTTCAAACTAATAATGTTGACTAGAATTGTAATGTATTGTGAATAGAATGAATGAATTAGTGCTTTACGTCGCAGCGGGAATATCTCACCCATAGGCGATGACAACTTGTGTTGACAAAATTTTTAGTTAATACAATTACGTATTGTGAATAAACCAACACTGAAATACATGTTATGCAATACAACCAGGACATATTGGTCAACACAAGTATATTTGGCAACAATGTATATTTTCATTACTTCTCACTGGATTTCAATATTTTCATATTTATTTCTTACCATAGACCAACATTTTTTCTATATATTGGGTACATGTACCAAAACAATCAAGATGTAAATACACCCAACAACACAATATATTTGAAAGTCACAGGGTTGGTAGATTTATAGGCAATAGTGAATACAAACATGTTCTGTAAACGCAGTAAAGAGGAATAAACATCATGTGAGATCATGCATAAACAAAATTAAACATAAATAATGTGTAGGCCTACAAGATGGCCAATGACATCAGCAATAATAGGGACTCGTCTGATTCATTTCCAGTGACAAGCTCATCAGGTATACAGCATTAGATACTTGTTTTAATACCAAGGTGAGAATTAATTAAATCAATACAGCATGGTTTGAAAGTGGAACGGAAACCACAAAAATATAGCGAGGTTTCCATAAATAACGTCTGCATCATCTTTTCCAATGATGTCACAATTGGATATCGCCATCTGTCTGTCAGTGCATGGCACATTTAGATATTTTGCCCGTTTATGTCATCAGATTTTGAATGTATTTTGGGCTTACAGTCCCCATATTGTTTTCCACAGATTCATCTTGCTGGAGATAGAGGAACATGGGATGCCATGCCTTTCTTAAGTAATGTTACGTAGTGAGTGATGGTGAGAGAGTTCAGGAATATCTGTTCAACATTAATGCAGGAATATTTCACCCCTATACACAACAATTACACAACAATTCTTAAGATAGAAAATCTTGAAATGACAAGAAGCATGAAAAACATGCCAAAAACGTTAGATCACAAATTAAGTAGACGTTTTCATACATTGCAGGGCTCCAGACTAACATTTTGAGTTACTTGCCCGCAGGGCTAGTCAGGGCAAGTTGTAAAGGCACCAAAGAATCTATATGCTATAAAATAGCTTGCCCGCAGAGGAATTTAACTTGCCCCTGTACGTCGGGCGTACCGTA